>RDRW01000040.1:500000-717500 GCA_007896445.1 Puccinia hordei | reverse complement strand
CCTGGCCACAGGAACTTTGGGAGACTAGCATCAATCATGATAGTCCTAACTCTTTCCATAAGAGTCCTGTTCATTCTTTCTACTATTCCATTATTCTGAGGAGTATGAGGAGTTGTTTTTATGTGAGTAATACCAAAATCTCTTAAAACATCTTTGAATTCTTCTCCAATGAATTCACCTCCTCCATCAGTAATAATTCTTCTAAGGTCTTTTAAAATTCCCATTCTATGCCACTTTTTCAATAAGAACATGACTTCTTCTGCTGTATCATTTTTATTTCTTATAGGTTTTACCCATATGAATCAACTAAATTGATCAAATATTTAGCTCCCCCTAGTGATTCAGGACTAAAAGGGCCTGCCAAATCTATGGAGTATTCTTCTCCTACCTTCACTGTTCTTTTTCTAGACTTTGAAAATCTGTTTCTAGTCATTCTGCCAAATTTGCAGCTTTCACAGTTTTCATCTGTCATCTTGTGACCTGATCTTCTATGCATGATAGATGAATATGCACTGGCTTCTACTGGTCTTAAATTTGCATGTAAGAGTTTAAACTTGACTTCTCCATCAAATATGACTTTATCTTTCTTCTTCATTTGAAACATTTTTCCATGATTTTCAATCTGGATTCCATGTTTCCATATGCTACTTAAAGATAACAAGTTGTATGGTAATTCTGGGACTAAGTACACAGAGTCAAGTTGGATTAACTCATTTTTGTTTCCAATAAGTTTAATACTGCCTTTTCCTTCAAGCTTTATTGACCTGCCTTTTTCTCCAATATTTACATTGCCATTACTAAAAAATAAAGTTGTTGAAGAATTTCCTTTGATTAAACATATGGTCTGTACATCCTGAGTCAATTAATATCCCACTAGATCCTCTGTCTGTGTGTGATAATAATCCATAGTTATTAATTTGAACAGAATTGTCCACATAATTTGAGTTAATGATTTGACTCACATCAGCTTCATAGCCAGGATCAGATTGAACACCAGCTGCTTCTTCTAGTTCCTCCTCTTCTATTGGGAGAGGGACTCTTTTGAAAACATCATCTTGGATATATCCATCAATATCCATGTTTTCAGTGAAGTTGGCTCTCTTGGCCATCAAACTGGTTACTTCTTCTTCTTCATAATCACTTTGGTGATCAGCCATATTGGCATTCTTATTCTTGAAAGAAGATTTGTTAGTGTATTCTTTTTCTTTGCTGTTGGACCAACAGTCTTTGGAAATGTGTCCAAGTTTGTTACAGTTGTGACACTTTACCCTTTTGTCTTTATTGAATTTGTTGAAGTTCTTTTTGTAGGGTTTTTTAGTGAAAAGGGCTTCGGCACCTTGATTTGTGGTGCTGAATTGTAGTTGGTCCTTCTCAATTCGCTTGAGTACATCTTCTTCACTTGGGATCGGCTCCATCTGTGATATGATCCTAACTAGAGATTCATAGGCTCTTGGGAGCTTCTGCAAAATGGTGAGTGATAAACACTTGGAGTCCATCTTAAGTCCAGCTGCCCAAATTCGCAAAATGGATCCTCAAACATCGTTAACGAATTGGCTAGTATTGTCGAACTGGATCTGATTCAAGTTATTAAAAGCAACACTTTTCGTGTGGGTGGTGTTTCCAGCGAACTTGCTTTTGAGCAAGTTCCAAGCAACAGACCCCTTTCCTTTTTCGTCGGTCTTGATGACATTAGAAAGATATCCTAGTACCTCTTCGCTCAGGTAGCAAACAATAAGGTGGTATCCTTTCCTCTCCTTTTCAGAGGAGAGGTTTCTTGCTCCATCCGTTGTAACATCCATACAACCAATGTTGTCTAGTTCACTCTCCATGAGGGTGGACCAGACATGGTAGTTACTGTTGTTCAACAATATCCGCGGTGCCAATTGGTAGGGGATAGAGGTTGATTCAGCCATATATATATATATATATATTTCGATGAGTTGGTACTGATAATGTGTTGTTGGTGGGGTATTGATGGTAAGTATTTATTTATGTATTTTTAATGTATTTATATGTATTTATAATATATAATTTATAATATATAATATATAATGAGGTGTATTTGATATGTGTGTATGTGTGTATATGAGTGAGTGGATAAGATGAGATGATGGAATGAATGAGAGATACAAATGGGGGAAAAGAAACTAGTATTTGTAATAAATTAATGCTGAGCAAATAGCCAAGCAGCAGACATTCTGAATGGGAAAGCTCCAAGGGCTTTTCCTTTTAAGAATGTAATTATACTTTTCTTCTTTTTACAGGAATGCTCCAGTCCTCTGGTGCATTACTTCTTTTACTGCTTTCTGATACACCATGCTCAGCGGGTGTGGCAGCAGTCCCATCAATGCTGATACCATTGCTGCTTGTATTCCCTTCTACAGGGATTACACCTTCAACAGAATATAGGTCTGCAATAAAGCACTTTAAGGGTAATTGGGTTTGTTTAACCAATGGAGGAGGACAGATTTGCTTCCTTTGTTTAAGGGGTTGGATTGTTGGTGATATAAGGGAGGAAATGGTGCTGATAAACAGAATACTGGCTGGTTGGTTACTTCAAAGATTTGTAAGGCAATAGTAAGAATGTAATTCTAGTTGGTGACTTAGAAATCTGGGTGCAAAACCAAGAAGGCAGTAAAGGGTGTGTTTATGTATGTTTTCTTTCCTTCAGCTTAGAGTACTTCGTTAAATAGTACTTGGCTGGGTGCCTTTAGTGCCTGTATAAGTACATGTGTAATTCTCAACCTCCTTGTTGAATTACCATGTGGTCTTCAGCTCTATGTAGACCATGTGTCCTGTAATTAATCTGGCACATGGTGTTTGGGGCTTAGTGTAGAAACTAGTAGCTTGGCATTCTCAATCTGGAGTGGCCAGTAGTCTCAAAGCAGAAACCATTCATTTATACTGTTATACTATGTGTTGCAGTATCTTCTATGGGTTATGTATTCCCTTTAGACTATAATCCTTATCTTTCCAAGGATAAGGTAATTATCCATAAGTTTCACATATTATAAGGTATGTTGATGTATTTTGGAAACTGAATTGCTAAAAGAAAGACCAGACTAAAGAGAAAACATAATTAGAAATAGTAAATACTACATGAGAGTTTATACAGAAGAAAGAGAATTTTTTGTACCCGAGAAGATAGAATTATATTCTATAGTATAGGATGAGACGCTATATGTTGATGAAAAATGATGGACTGAGACATGTAAAGACATAGAAAGTAGAATTAGTTAATGTGATGTGATTGATGTGATCCATGAGTTGTTGACGAATGGAGAAGGCTTTTCTCACCAAATTGGACTGAGGACTTAGGAATTATAACAAAGAAGATGAAGGAAGGGAAATGAAGTAGGAGTGACAAAGATGAAGAGAAGTGAAGAGAAGGAGTACAATAACTATGATAGTGAGAGAGTTATAGTCAATGTAAGTAGATAGAGTTTTAGTCGATGTAAGTCAATAGTTTTTAGTCGAGTGGAATGAAGGGGATGAGTGGATGAGAGTTATAGGAGAGGATTAGGAGAGATGAGATGGGAGGAGTAAGATGATGAATAGATGAATGGAGCGATGATGAAGAAGAGGAGAATGTGATGAAGAAGAGGGGAATGAGAATGAAAAGATGATGAATGGATGAATGGAGCGATGATGAAGAAGAGGAGAATGTGATGAAGAAGAGGGGAATGAGAATGAAGAGCTTTTAAAGATGAGATAGAATGGATGCCGCCTTCTTGTGATAACGAGATTCTGAGGATTGATTTAAATAGATATGTCCGTGCATGAGTCTGAGCTTGAAGAAGGTTTCACAGGATCTGAGTTTGAGGGAGGATTCACAGGTTTGTAGTCCAAATTCCAACACCCCCCTGAATTTGATGGGAAAAGACTGTAAAAACATTTTTCTCGGAGTCGATATAGAGACTCCAGGTTACTTGCTTTTGTTAGGGTATCGGCTATCATTGCTTCGGAGGGAATAAGTTTGACTGAGATTTCGTTTTCGGCTTTGAGATCCCGAAGCCATTTCATTTCAATGTCTAGGTGTTTTGTTTTTGAGTTGGAGCCAAAGTGATCAAGTTTTTCAACAAGACCCTGATTGTCGACATGAAAAAGAGTCGGTTCAAGCTTGTCATCCCACAATTCTTCAATGAGAAAGGAAATCCACCGATTCTCCTGGACACCATCATAGAGGGCATTAAGTTCTGCCTCCGTTGAGGAGAGCGTGATGTTCTTTTGTTTTTTGCTGCTCCACGACACAGGACAGGACTTCCAGAAACAAATCGTTCCGCTCCTTGACAAACGAGTTTCAAGATCATCAGCCCACGTAGCGTCTGTGTAGAATTTGATCTGATTTGAATTGTCAGCTGGATCGGGCCGGAGAGTTAGTGCTAGATCAACTGAGCCAGCTAAGTACTTCCATACATGTATGACCTCCTTCCAATGTGAAATGCCGGGAGAGTTATTGAACCGAGAGAGCATTGATACCGCTGGCGCTAGGTCCGGGCGAGTTCTACATGCTAGGAAGTTTAGAATGCCGGTAAAGGTTCGATAGTTGATGTTGAGTTTACTGAATTCCGTTAGTTCCTCATGAGTCGCTACCTTGAGTTGGACGCTTGGAGATAATGGAGTCTTGACAGGGAAACAGTTAGTCAAGTTTAGAAGGTCTAGACCTTTATGGATAAGTTTCTTTTGCGATAGAGATATTGAACCATCTTGTTGATTGACGTCCATTCCAAGGAGAGTGTCGGGATCGTGAGCTGTTGAGTTGGGGAATCGGTTCAAAAATAAATTTTCGAATTCTTCAACATTTCCTACAACTATTAGATCATCTACATGAAAGAAGATAAAAGATTTCTTTCCCTTATGTATGAAAAGACAAGGATCCGAGGTGGATTGTTCATAATGAATCTCCACAAACCACTTGGTGAGCGTATCGAACCAGTTTGCCGGTGCTTGCTTGAGACCATAAAGTGATTTGTTTAATTTCAGGTATGGAGCTTTTCGAGTTGAGCCTTCAGGAGTTTTGATATATAAGGTTTCTTTTAGTGGAGCGTACAAGAAAGCACTTTTGACATCAAACTGTCGGACTGGCAGCTTCTTATCAATTGAGAATAATAGCAGAATTAGAAGAGATGTGAACTTCCCCGTTGGAGAAAATGTATCGCCATGATCAATGCCTGCAATCTGCATGAAACCCTGTATACACAGGCGAGCTTTCTTTCGTTCTGCGGCTGATAATGTTGCAGGTTTTGTCTTGAAAACCCACATCGTTTGAAGGAATGAATCTGGCTCGCTCCACATGTCTTCCCACACTTTGTGGTGTTCAATGTTACCGAGCTCTTCATCCGCAGCCATCTCCCACAACTCATGTTGAGGAGATTTCATGGCACTTTTGAAGGTCTTAGGATCGTCTGAATCAGATTTTCTTTTTGACTTTTTCTTAATTGAAAGATGAGAGTATTTGACCGGCTTGATTTTTGATGTTCGAGTACGAAGAGTTGGTCCTGTTGTTCTACAGGGAATAATTTCAGCTGGTACAAGAGTTTCAGCGACGTTGTCTTCCTCATCTGAGGATTCATCCGACATGTGTTGTTCTTCGGATTCCTGACTTGATATATCAAGGTGATTGATCTCCACATCGTGACTTATTTCAGCTTGAGGTATCAATTGCTCCTCTTGCTCTTCTGCTCTTTCCACGAGTGGTTCCTCCTGTGATTCTTGAATAGTTAATTCATTATCGTCAATGAGAGAATCATTTGATCTTTCAAAATCCAGGAATTTCACGCTTTTGGTGTCTATGATACTCCCTGATGGTGTAATGATTCTATAGGAACGTATTTCGTCGTTGTAACCAATCATCGTTCCTAGATTTCCCTTTGGGCTAAGCTTAGCTCCAGACTTTTCAGGTTGGATTAGATATGAGACTTTATTGCCTATTGGGTGAAAATAGCTCAATTCAATCAACCTCCCTTTGAATAATTCAAAAGGCGATAGATTACTCTTGTGCGATGGGATTTGATTGAGTGTGAGACATGAAGCTTTCACTATTTCATTCCAATATTTTTTTGCTACACCTGAGTCATGTATGATAGATCGAAGTGACTCCAGAATCGTTCTATTGAAGCGTTCAGCAAGGCCGTTTTGTTGAGGAGTATGCGGATCTGATGTGGTTGATCTAATTTGATGCTGTAGGCAATATTCATTCATGGCATTATTGATAAATTCAGTGCCTCTATCTGAGTGAAGTATAAGGGGATAGTATCCAAAGCGTTTAGCTTCAAAGTCAATTAGTATTGAGATTGTTGTATAGACGTCACTCTTTGAACGAATCGGAATGGCAGATACAAATCGTGTATTGCTGTCCACAACGGTAAGGATGTACTTGTCCCCTTCTCTTGACGGAGGGGAGATTGGACCAATGAGATCAAGATGTAACTCTTCAAAAGGTCTTGTTGCTCGAGCATGTTTATTTTGAAATGAGGCTCTAGTGATTTTTGAGACAGCACATGACTCGCAGTCATTGGTGATCTTGACAGGAATACCGAGTTTATTTCTCAAACGGCGATAGCTCACGTGGCCCATAGATTTGTGAAGAAGCTCGGATGAGGATAGATGAGAGGTGTGTTCTGAATAAAAAATTGAATTACGGGTAGGTTGTTGATGTATCTTCCTATGATTACAGGTTGATTGTCTTTATTGATAACAAATGAGTTCTTTTGAAATTCAATATTGTAGTTAAGTAGAACTAAACATCGAACGGACAGTAGATTTACTACTAAGTCTGGAATGTAGAGAACATTATGAAAAATAAGATTGCCGAGCTCATTCGATAATTTGATTGATCCGACCCCCATGATCTTCAGTGAGTCTGCACCGGAACTCGTTCGTACTAGTCCTTCTTCTTTCAAACGGAGAGCAAAAAATAGATTTTTGTTGGAAACCATATGAGCTGAGGCTCCGGAATCAAGAATGAAGGAAGTATTTGATTGGGCGACAAATGAGTGAAAGGAAGAGCTGACCATGGTTTCGGATCGAGCTTGGTAGGATGCGGGTCTCAGCTTAGGAAATGCGAACCAACAAGTCTCGTATGGATGATTTGTTGACAACGTATTATGAAATCCTTTTTTGCACCTTTTGCTGGGATCGGAGAAGGTGTTCAAAGCTGTTTGTGGAGATCGAGTTATTGCTGACGAGCCCATTGTTGATGACAGGACTTTTTGATTATCGGCATATAATTTTAATTGATCAAGTATCAACTTTGTGGTGAGCTTCTTGTCGGAATGAGTGATGCGCTCGGTGATGTTGCTCATTGACTCAGGAAGTTTGCCAAGAATGTCGTAGCAAACGTTATCGGTGGTGTCTATTCCTACTTCGTACATCTTGTTCAATACAATCTTGACTTTGGTGATAAACTTGGGTACATCTGAAATGTCAAATACGATAGTACGAAGTTCCTGATGAATGCGAGCTTTGTTGGCTGGTTGTTCGGAGGCAAAGTATTCCTTGATCTCAGACCACAACAGTCGGGCATCATTTTCATTTTCGTGATTAACAATGTTCATCTCAACTGAAGCCTTGAGTTTAGTGGTGATAACCGACGTAAGTTGATTATTTTGATATTCAGAGAGAAAACCGTGTGGTTTGATGAGAGCGTCAGTGAGTCCTTGGAGATCGAGCATTTTGATAAATCGACCTTTCCAGTGTGAGTAGTTGTCCATCGTGAGTAAGGGAATGCCATCAATGGCATTTCTGAGAAAAACGTGGTCTGTCCTATTAGAACCGAATTCGGTTGGAGCAGCAGTCTGGTCTTTGTTGAAAGTTGCAAGTGTTTCTGGTTTGAGGTTGGCCATGTTTGTTTTGCGTCGTTTCGACTGTTAATCGTGATGTATTTTGGAAACTGAATTGCTAAAAGAAAGACCAGACTAAAGAGAAAACATAATTAGAAATAGTAAATACTACATGAGAGTTTATACAGAAGAAAGAGAATTTTTTGTACCCGAGAAGATAGAATTATATTCTATAGTATAGGATGAGACGCTATATGTTGATGAAAAATGATGGACTGAGACATGTAAAGACATAGAAAGTAGAATTAGTTAATGTGATGTGATTGATGTGATCCATGAGTTGTTGACGAATGGAGAAGGCTTTTCTCACCAAATTGGACTGAGGACTTAGGAATTATAACAAAGAAGATGAAGGAAGGGAAATGAAGTAGGAGTGACAAAGATGAAGAGAAGTGAAGAGAAGGAGTACAATAACTATGATAGTGAGAGAGTTATAGTCAATGTAAGTAGATAGAGTTTTAGTCGATGTAAGTCAATAGTTTTTAGTCGAGTGGAATGAAGGGGATGAGTGGATGAGAGTTATAGGAGAGGATTAGGAGAGATGAGATGGGAGGAGTAAGATGATGAATAGATGAATGGAGCGATGATGAAGAAGAGGAGAATGTGATGAAGAAGAGGGGAATGAGAATGAAAAGATGATGAATGGATGAATGGAGCGATGATGAAGAAGAGGAGAATGTGATGAAGAAGAGGGGAATGAGAATGAAGAGCTTTTAAAGATGAGATAGAATGGATGCCGCCTTCTTGTGATAACGAGATTCTGAGGATTGATTTAAATAGATATGTCCGTGCATGAGTCTGAGCTTGAAGAAGGTTTCACAGGATCTGAGTTTGAGGGAGGATTCACAGGTTTGTAGTCCGAATTCCAACATATGTGTTTTGTTTATTATGGGTTATCCATTATTACATGAGCTGCAGAGCTCTATTTCCCTTTTTTCTAGGGGACTTGGTTGAAGTCTTTGGGGCAATAATTGTTGGCCTAACTGTAGGTTTAGGACATACTTATTGTCTCTAAGGCTGACAAACACTTAAACAGAAGTTCTAATTCCTCCTGGTGTGTAATCCCCCTAGAGCTGCCAAACTAAGTAATCTACCCACACAACTTGTTGTGTAACCCCTACATCCCCCCCCCCCCACAAAAAGAACCCAAACCATGTATCAATATGAGTTAATAAATGAAATGAAAGAATAGAAACTTAAGAGAGAGATAAAATTGAAGAAAATGAACAATGCCTTAAACCCTGGAAGTAATGGGGAGAGAAAAAAACAGAAGAAAATGACAAAGAAAAGAAAAATAACGGAAAAAAATCAAATGAAACCATCAGGATGTGGAGTTTTGAAGTACCAGTCAACTTTGCCAACACCATTTGACGTTTGGCATTCCATGCCAGTGGAACAGACCATAGAATTTTGAGGTAGCCATGATGTGACCTAGAGTACCCTTCTCCCTTCCAGCTAGCATTGACATACTTCCTCAGAGGCTCCTGCAAGTTTTCAGGCTACACCTTCATTTCAAAGTGATCTTTTGTCCACACAAACGCCACCAACCTTTCCAGGGCTGCCTAGTGAGATTCATCTGGGTTAAGGGAGAAACTTGCAAGGTAATGTGTTACATAGGCTATATCCGGGTGAGTTCCTTGTGCAATATAGAGCAATATACCAATAAACAATAGGTAAGGCACATCCGGACCTACCAAGAAATTGGACTCCAGGTTGCTATCTAGGAGGGGCGTTGATAAACGCACGCCAAGCGCGCACGCCAACGCCAACCCGCACGCCAATTTTTTTTGGCGTGCGGGGCCTACACGCCATTTTTTTTTGGCGTGTAGGGTCTACACGCCAATTTTATTTGGCGTGTGAGACCTGCACGCCAAAAATGGCGTGTGGTTCCCACACGCCATTTTTTTTTGGCGTGTGGGCCCCGCACGCCAAATAAAATTGGCGTGTGGGGCCCGCACGCCAATTGTTTGGCGTGCGCTCTCACACGCCAAACAATTGGCGTGTGGGAGTGCACGCCAAATAATTGGCGTGCGGGGCCCACACGCCAATTGTTTGGCGTGCGGGTCCCCCCTCGCTCACATAATCGAGTGGTAGGGACCACTCGATTACGTGAGCGAGGCCGGCTGACGAGGTTATACAACCTCGTCAGCCGGGAGGACTTCCTCCTGGCCGGCGAGGCTATACAACCTCGTCGGCCAGGAGGAAGTCCTCCTGGCTGACGAGGTTGTATAACCTCGTCAGCCGGGAGGACTTCCTCCCGGCTGACGAGGTTGTATAGCCTCGTCGGCCGGGAGGACTTCCTCCTGGCCGACGAGGTTATACAACCTCGTCAGCCAGGAGGAAGTCCTCCTGGCCGACGAGGCTGCATAACCTCGTCGGCCGGGAGGACTTCCTCCCGGCCGACGAGGTTATACAACCTCGTCGGCCAGGAGGACTTCCTCCCGGCCGACGAGGTTGTATAACCTCGTCGGCCAGGAGGAAGTCCTCCCGGCCGACGAGGCTATACAACCTCGTCGGCCAGGAGGACTTCCTCCTGGCTGACGAGGTTGTATAACCTCGCCGGCCAGGAGGACTTCCTCCTGGCCGACGAGGTTGTATAACCTCGTCGGCCGGGAGGAAGTCCTCCCGGCCGACGAGGTTATACAGCCTCGTCGGCCAGGAGGACTTCCTCCTGGCTGACGAGGTTGTATAACCTCGTCGGCCAGGAGGAAGTCCTCCCGGCCGACGAGGCTATACAACCTCGTCGGCCAGGAGGACTTCCTCCTGGCTGACGAGGTTGTATAACCTCGTCAGCCGGGAGGAAGTCCTCCCGGCTGACGAGGTTATACAACCTCGTCAGCCAGGAGGACTTCCTCCTGGCCGACGAGGTTGTATAGCCTCGCCGGCCGGGAGGAAGTCCTCCCGGCTGACGAGGTTGTATAACCTCGTCAGCCGGCCTCGCTCACGTAATCGAGTGGTCCCTACCACTCGATTATGTGAGCGAGGGGGGACCCGCACGCCAAACAATTGGCGTGCGGGGCCCACACGCCAATTTTATTTGGCGTGCGGGGCCCACACGCCAAAAAAAAATGGCGTGTGGGAACCACACGCCATTTTTGGCGTGTGGGTCTCACACGCCCTTTTTTTTTGGCGTGTAAACCCTACACGCCAAAAAAAAATGGCGTGTAGGCCCCGCACGCCAAAAAAAATTGGCGTGCGGGTTGGCGTTGGCGTGCGCCGTTGGCGTGCGTTTATCAACGCCCATCTAGGAGAGGCACAGACAACGTAAGCACACCTGCCACCATGTCAAGGATCTTACTGATTAAAGGAGGCTGCTTCAAGAAATACCCACTTTTTGTCTTCCAGATCTGGATGCCCACCATGGACTGAAGTATCTTATTCCATTTGATTGTCAGCACCACCAACAACCCCTCCTTAAGGGTAGCACATAAATCCTCAAAGCTGGCCACAAGTAAACCGTTGTCCACATGAATCTGCAGGAATGCCATACCATCCTCATTCTGGTAAGTGTATGTGCTCATATCCTGCAGGTTTTACTCAAATTGCAGCACCTCCAGGGCCAACCTTAGGTGCTGCCACCAGCACCAACTGGCTATCTTTGTGCCGTACAGTTCCTTCTGGAGTGTCCACACTTTCCCAGGAGTTGTAGGGTACCCTGGCAGAGGCAAGACCCACAGTACATCTTCATCAATCTTGCTATGGAGGAACACCGGCTTCACATCAAATTACACCTCAGACCAGTTCATCTTGGCCGCAACCGTAAGTGCTATGCGCAGGGAAGCAAACATTGGAGTTGGAGAAAACATCTCATCATAATTGATGTCCTTTATCTGACAATGGCTTTCCAAAATGATCCTGGCCCTCTGTTGACTAATGTTGCCTGTCATTGTTTGCTTGGTCCCCAAAAGCCACTGAAACTGCAGTATCCCTTCCTTTCCGCCGGTGGGCTGTCCTCTACTATCACTTCCAATTCCTCTAAGGGCTTCTGCTTGTTTTCCATTGCCTCCTGCCATGCAAATGCATCCACTGACTGTATTTCCTCCAAGTATGTAGGAGAGTCACTCCTGCAGGGATCCTGTGCCTCCAACGCCGCCACCAGCGCATCCTGCACATCTAGCACATCTCCTAGTCAAAAATTACCAGAATTTAGGCATTCAATGGCTGAAACCACTGCCTTGGACTTGAGACACTCAATGGCTGAGACTGTAGCCTCCAGTAGGTTTTCCATGTTGATTTCTTCAGTTGCAACAATTGGGTTGGCCTCATTGAACTGGAAAGAAAAAGCAGTAAGTACCATCCTCATAGATGTATCCCACAGCATCCATCCCTTTGCATCTGAAGATACCCCTAAATGAAGCAGCTTTGACGCATACAGGACCATTTGCTTCTTGTGATTATGATTGTACATGTATGCCTTGAATCTGAATACACTCAGCATAATCAAAGACGGCTTGACCCCCAGATTGTGTGAAGAAGCAATCTTGCCATCTCTCATAGTGTCCGGTTTACGCACTGTACCACCCTGTTTTGATGATTGTCAGCCTCTGTGATGCCAAGGAGTAATCCTTCTAGCTACACAAGGTGCAAAATAAGATATAAAGAGCAAAGAAAGCTCTGGGAGGATTTATAAAAGGGTAATACCAATATGGATATGAGGTATGAGGGGTAAAAGATGATTAATTATATTAAATAAATTTAATATAATTAAAAATTATGAGGGGCCTGATAAATCGGGGGTGGTTTAGTCCCTCAAAGGTATCTTGCAAGCAGAGGATTCAAGTACCTGAACACACTGGAGCCTGTAAACAGAGGTGGTTTAAATCCCAGATAAAAGATGGGGGGAGAATCTCAAGAGAAAGGTTTATCTACTTACTAGCAATAAATTACCTTTACAGACTTGAGGTTCTTCCAGGGGGAAATGCAACAGTTGGAAGCGCTTGGAAAGGGTGTTGGAAGGGCTGGATGGACACTGGGCAATTTCAAGGGATTAAGAAGGGGCTAAAGACCAGATACTAGGACCTTACCAGACAGAATAACAATTGTAAAGCTGTGTAAGTGAGTAAAGGTTGTAGTATATATATTAAAAGCATGAGGAGGCAAAATACAGGGGGAACAAGGGCTCCTTTGCCTTTCTGGAGCCCTGATGAAAAAAAAAAAACAGGATTTATTTTTGGCTATGGGAACATTTAAAAGGAAGGGGTTAAGATTTAATATAAATGCATGGATTTGTTTAATCAAATTTCCATATGTACAGGCTGTCTACTATTGGTACAGCCTGTCTATTCTCTGTTACTAGCATCTTGAGGCGCTTCTGAACCTCTGAAAAGGTTTGTTAGATGTGTGGATCCAAGGTTTTAATTACATGTCAATAAGTATTTGATTACATGACATATGCATTTGTTGATCACACTTGTCAGAGCTTAAAAGATGTGTGTTGTATACAATTTGGAATACATCTGTTTGTTTGTTCTGTGGGTGCTTCAAGAGCTTCTTTTTATAACCCTGTTGTGCAGGCTCTTTGGTAATGCATGACTGCAGAGATCTGTCAATCAATAATTTCCCACTAAGGATGTAATACATTTATTTTGAACAGTTGTTCAATTATTATTTTCAGAAGGTTCTCATGTTATTTCCTTCCTCTTGTTTGTGGTCTTTGTCCCTCTGAATCATCCTTAGTGTACCTAGTATGTAATTAAATAAAATAAACAAATAAATAGATACTATAGTATATTACTAGTATTATATACTTATATTATTAAGGTTATATGTATTTATTTTATTATGTTTTTATTTAAATACATTGTAATTTCGTGGTTTTGTATATGTATTTATGGTGTTTATTCTGTATTTTAATGTATGATCATCATTTCAGCGCTTTAGTGGTAATATTCTTTCAAGTTGTTTTACTACTAGAAGTTTTAAGTTATCTAGGGTACTTTGGCTGGAGTGCCCTAGGTTATTTTACACGCTCTTCAAGATTATGAAATAATATTTTCACTTATCTTATTATTTATTAACATATCCATTGTTTTATACTTATTACTGTATTTATCTATTTAGTATTAATTTACTATGTAATAATGTATTTATTATTTAAATATTGCTTTTTTATGTTGCTCTATCTTATTATTATTCACTTATTACCTTTTATTAAATGAGTAATACTATATTTTTTATTTTATGTTTATTTTTGTTCTAGTCAGGTTGTCTCTGAACTAGTAGCAAGCTGAAAATGATGCTCATTTGGCACTTTCTTCTTGTGAGAGATGCCCCCTGCTGCCAAGAAACCCGCCATAAGTGTGCTCTGAAAAAACTCTAGAGCATTTTCCATGGGTAGTCTCTTGACCCTCCACTTGGAGATGATGTTGAATCACCCTATCCACTTGATTTCCTCTGCCGTTGCATCACCTTTGGCCTTGATTGGGATTTCTGAAACCATACTGGAGTGCAGGTCCTGAAAAGTCAAGATGTAATCAAATTTGTCCAATCACACATCAAAGGGACCCATACCATCTGTTGATGTATCCAGGACATTGTAGTTGTCATGTATCCTCTTTTCTCTATTTTCATTTCTCATGTGCTTCCTCTTTCATGTACATATCTCTAGTTGTGAAATCTCTATGTCTATCTCTCTTTATAGTCTGAGTCTACAAGCTGGAAGGTGTTTCTCCTCATCCTTCCTCAACAACCATCAACTCACTCTGCTTGTTTTCTCAGGTTTGTTCTCACTCTTTCATTTCTTCTCTTTCATCATCTCATTGAAATCCATTGATCCTTCCTCAACAACCATCAACTCACACTGCTTGTTTTCTCAGGTTCTTGGTCTCAACACCATCTGCTGCCACCACATCACCCGGTTCTAAACAAATATCCCTGGAAGGCAACTCAACTGGTGAGTGTGTTGCTTTCATAGTTGTGCAGGTTTTACAACACCTATTTTTGGCTGCTTCAGTAACCTCTGGCATGTCCAGGACTGCTCCTTTTCTCACTGTCCCTTTCAACATTCTCAATGAAAAATGCCCAATTTGCTGATGTGCAACATGATTTTCAAGTTTCAAGGAAGACACCAATGGCATAGATTGTTCACAAGGTATGAAAAATTTATTTGTAAGCTCTCAGGACAGAAAATAAACATTGTGTCAAACCAAAGTATATGTCTCCCCATTCCAGCACACTTCACCATCTAACCTCTTGAAATTTCCAATCAAAATGATTGTTCCTCAAATATTTGGGCAATAGAGCACATTACTGAAACATAATGTGCCATATGGGGTCTGCAGTTGAATGTTTCCAATGGTCTTCACAGCAAATTGGTCTGTCAACGCAAAAATTTAAGATTCATGGAGACAGGCACATGGTAATAAAGAAACAAAAATTATTTGACACGCTATGCGTTGCTCTGGAGTCAAAAAGGGCCTGGTCTTCTCCACTTGGCTGTTTCTCCACCGACGCCACCGTCACCATAGGATTCCCACGCGGCCTGCAAGTCCAGGGTGGTCAACCACCAATTTCTTCAGGAAAAATGACCCATTTTGGAGCCTTGGGTCAACTACTGACGGCTTCTTCTGCTTTTTTAGCGGACAGTCTCCAACCCAATTCCCTAACTTGTAGCACCATCAACATGGGATATCTTTTGTGAGCACGCGCTGTGCCCAGGAGTTGCTCTTCCCCGCCATTGTTTTCCAACCAGCTGACTGATTCCCGCTAGAACTTCCTGTAGGTTGCCTTCTTGGCCCACATTGACTTCTGTAGGCAAACACCAACAACTTGGCTGCAGCCCTGGTGGTCAAGGATCAACCTGCCAGTTCCAGTATGGTCTTGGAGCTTATTGGTTTGGTGGCATCCACTGCAATGCGTGCATCCAGGGTGTCTGCAATGGCTTGGAATTGAGGTTCACAGCACCGGTGTGGAACTCCTAAAGGATCAGGAAAGAGCTTGAAGGGGAAATAGACAACAAATCCAGTAAATAGATGATGTTGAAGCTACAGGTGCTGATGAGGCTGCCCTTCTTGACTAATGCTGAGGGGAAAGGGTTTCACTAAGAAAAAGAAAGAAAAGAGGTGTGGCTATATTTCTACTAATCCTTAGACTGCTGCTACTAATGGGAACTTAGGTTGTTTAATCAATCTGAGGCATTTAATCAATCTGAGGCAGGGACCTTAAGAGGAGTGAGAAAAGCACTGAGAAAGAGTATGGGGTATGTGTTATGATTGTTATTTGTGTAAAGGTTGATGCAAAAGTAAATGTAAAAGGTTTAAAGGTGAATGTAAATGTAAACTGTACTTATTCTAAAAGGGGAGTGCATGCCTGATCCATAGAACTAAGGGGAGTTCTACTTATACAAAAGGGCACAAGATGGCTGATCCTGGCAGTAAAGAGAAAGGGGAAATGTGTTCAGAGGTATACAACCAAAAGAGAGTAGTGATAGTGTAAGAAAGATGAGCCAATGTAGCTAGTAACTATGTATATAAGGAATGTAATGTGACTAGTAACCAAAGAGGATGATAAAGGCAGAAAAAGTAATTATGTAATATGAATGACTGTGCTGTACAACTTTATACCAAAGAAGATATAAACTACAGAAAGGTATGTAATATCTGTGTTTTATTTATGTACTGTATATTTATAAATCAATACCTTGTATAATATCCTATGGGGTTGTAGTATTGGTAAAGTGATGTAGTTATAAGTGGTAATATTCTAAGAATGCTAATAACTTCTGAACCAAAGGGAAATCAGGGGTACTTTGAGTGAGTGACTAGGGGTAGTTTTGTATGTAGAATCTGATTATGTAATAATAATGAAGTATATGTGAGAGGAAATGTAAGTTGTTGATGATTGTATGTGAAAAGGTATGGATTACCACACCGGTGAAGCAGAAATGCCAGCATGCAATCTTTGGTAATGCCACAAACATGATTTTCTATTTCTTTTAAGCAGGTCAACATTTTGGAGTACACCATACTCACGTCCAATGTGAAATGGGACAGCTAGCTGGCTTCCAACCACCTAGACATGACTTAAGTCCAGGATAAATTGGCAAAACAATTTCAAAGTATGTGGAACACTGCACAACCTGTTTTTCTGCAAAACCAATGCTACAAGCGTTGGATGAACAATATTTCAAATTAGAACTCCCAATAGTGTATCCCTGTTGTGGCTGGTATCCGGATCAGTTACCAAGAGATATCCCTTGAACTCAAAAACTTGTGTTATTGTTGCAGTGAGAGCAGCATCCCAGTCGGGAAATTGGACTTTTTCTTTGGCTAGTTGCGGCTCAATAGCATTCCCAAGCTCATGGTACTTGGAGAGGGTGTCCGCCAGTGCAATTTCTCTGTCTGTCTTAATTTTCTTGGATGGCTTCTCCTCCTTCACCAACGGTTGGTTCATGGCTTGAAGGAGTGTAGCTAGCTGATTGAGTGACACAAACTGCGGAGTGCTTGATGAGTCACCGGATCCAGCTAGTGCCTTCTGTTAAAGCTATGAAGCTCAGGGAAGAAAATTTGGAGAAAATGCCTAGAGGACAAAAGCTCTGAGGCTGAGAAAAAGGCAAGGGAACCCTGATCAAAGAGGGCTGAGACAGCTAGCTTGTGAGGGGGAAAAAAGCTCCTCACTACAAGAGACTCAGAAGGTCTCAGGGAAAAGTGCGCTGAAGAACTGATGATTATATTGCTATGTATTTTAAGGGTTTTTATGTACTACATCTTTGGGATCAGAATGTGGGACAGAAGGTGACATGCATATTCATCTAGAAGGAAATGAATGAGTGACAGATGGGCAAAAAGAGAAAGGAGAGAAATGAGCTGTGAAATTCCCACACCTTCCCAGTAGATGAGTGAGATTCCATGTTTGGTTGATTAGGGATTGACGTGCTGATGGTGCCAAACAGCCAGAAGCTGGTTGTGTGTCTAGATGATTTTGGTGTAGCGGGAGAGATAGGTGCAGGAGGTATTGGTTTGGCGTAGTGCTGTCCAGAACGCTGTGGAATTACTCAAGGGACAGAATAGAGCTTGGAAGGGATATGTATAACTACACTAGTACTAATGTAGGTTATAACAAAGGTGCTGATATAAGAGCTGCCTTCCTGACTGATGCTAAGGGGATGAGTGTAACACTAAGAATAAAATAAAAGGTGTGGCTAATTTATATCTACTCTTAGAAGACTAATACTAATGTGCTTGTTTACCACACACACCAGGTGAGAGGAATGGATGAAGGGTGTATTAATGTATATATATAAAGTATAGTGTGGGGGCAGGGTTGGTAGCTATGGAGTCAAAGTGGGTCAAGCAAGAGAGGGGCAGTCTTCTTATATTGAGGTTTAAGCTGGTATGTATATTTATATATTCCTAAGGGTGATGGTAACTCTACTAAGTATGTATACTAATTTATGGGATCTGTAATGTTGGTATATGTTGGGGTAATTTAGTAAGTCTGGGGGTCCATAAGGGAACAAGAGGGAGGAACAGGTGTCCTTATATATCTGAGAGAGAAGATGAGCCATCAGGCTAGAGAAAGGAAACAACCAGGCTATGACATGTAGCTGGTGGGAAAGGAAAATATGACAGATGAAGTAGAATAGACAGTGACACATATGAAATGGTCATGACAGTGACAGATGAGTAGTGGAAAGGTAGAGTTTATGTATATGATGTAATATGATATGTAGTATATGATGTGTAATATTTATTATGTATTTTGGTTGTGAAAATATATCTAATTATAATATGTACTTATTGTATTCTATACCTTGCTTTATACTATAATTTGCTTGTATTATTCTGAGTTTGCCTGTAACTCTTGAACTATGAGGAATTTGGGGGTAGTTGTAGTGGGTGACTAGGGTTAAAATGGGGTGTAGAATCTGATTATGAAATGATAACAGTGAATATATGTAAGGTTTGGGATTTATGAGTATTTATTTGTAAGTGAATGTGATTTATTAGTGGTAAATAGTCTTGGAAATTATAGTAATGATGTGGAATGGATCACCACAACGCTTTCCGCAAGGGAAATCTGGGATTTTGAAATAAGACACAGTGGAAAATGCTCACAAATGTGGTGCATAGTTCACCACAGACCACTAGAGGGATGTACATGTAAAAACAACTTACTTTGACAGCTGTGAAGCATAACCTTAGTGTCATTGGACAATGAGTAAAGTTTGAGATATGGTTTTCCATGGTGAGCCTGTGAAACACACTAATCAGGATTGGAAAGCTTCACAGGCATTCCAATCCTGATTGGTGTTCTCAATGGCGGTGTGGTAGCCATTTCTGTTCTGGAGGGAAAAATTTGATTTTTTTTGTTTACATGTATATTTTACAACACTCCACTACCTGTTTCACCACAGTCATTTTAGTTTACATACACAGTCAGAGTATGTGTACTGTATAAAGGGTGTTTATCTAAATTACACCTGTATTTCTGTTGGGCTATGGGAGACTTATAGTCTCCCATTGGCCATAGCCCATGGGCTATGTCTCCCATAGGCCATAACCCATGGGCTATGTCTCCCATAGGCCATAACCCATGGGCTATGTCTCCCATAGGCCATAACCCATGGGCTATTTCTCCCATAGGCCATAACCCATGGGCTATGGGAAACTTATAGTCTCCCATAGGCCATAACCCATGGACTATGGGAGACTTATAGTCTCCCATAGGCCATATCCCGTGGGCTATGAGAGATTGTTTGGTGTGCCGGCTGGCACACCAAACAATACACATACACATATGTATGCTAACCCCATCAAGCCCCAGCCCAAAGGTCTAAGGCCTACAAGGGCCCACAATTATCTCCCAAAAGGCCTCTATGGGCCTAAGGGGCCCAGAATCAACTTTAAAGGGGCCAAGTGGGCCAAGGCCCAAGCCCCAAAGGCCCCAAGCCCCAAAATGAACAATGGACCCAGCTCAAGCCCCAAAGGGGCTAAAGGACCCAGCCCAAGACCCCCAAATCTAAAGGGCCAAAGGACCCAGCCCAAGCCCCCAAAAGGGCTAAATGCCCCAGCTTGGCGCTACAAAGGCCATCAACAGCCTGGTCACAAGCCCCAAAAGGAAACAAGGGCCCAATTTCCAGCTACAGAGAGGGCCTAAAGGGCCCACCCATTAGCACTCAAGGCCATCAATAGCTTGGCACCAAGCCCCCACAGGTCTACAAAGCACCACTTAAGCTACAAAGAGCCCAAAGGGCCCAGCCAGTAGTCCTAAAGGCCACCAAATTCACTGTGATGATATTAATTTGTCCAATTCAATTTGTCACTTGAATACAGGTTCCTTGTTTCCACACCGCACGCAATCAACACTCTAAACTCTGCCTCTCAGCCCCTTCACCAAATTTCTGGCAAAAGTAAACTAGGACGTGAGTTATTATTCTATCTTTGTTGCATGATAAGATCCCTCTGGCCAAAATTTTACATCTTGTTCATCAGGCTTTGATCTCTGGGAGAAATGCTCTGACCTGGCCCTGCACCCAGCATTGAAGCAAGATGATGCTCAACAAACTTGTAGCAAAGATAAAGGAGGACTATAAGTAGTCAGATGATGAGGACAATCAGACCAGCCAGTAGTCCTAACGGCCACCAAATTCACTGTAATGATACAAATTTGTCCAATTCAATTTGTCACTTAAAAACAGGTTTCTTGTTTCCACACTGCACACACTCAACACTCCAAACTCTGCCTCCAGCATACTCCATCCAACCCATCCCCAGCCCCAGCTAGTCTGTTACAATCAAAACACCCCACTCACCAATTTTATAATCCCCCAACACCCAGAAATCCTCAGTCAGAAAGCACACACCAACAATCCAAAACGTACTACCTACCTTCACACCACACTGCCAGCATAATTGCCTAGGATGAAGTCATCTCAGTTAAACTGGGATGCACTCAACCAATTTAAACTTGGTTGAAATCAACTGATGAAATATAAATCCAAGGGACCCCCCTTGGTTTTATATTTCATTGGTTGAGGTCAACCTACTTTAACTTGGTTGTTTGAATCCTAGTTTAACTGGGATGAACTCAACCTAGGCAATTATGCTGGCAGTGCCACACCACGCACATTCAACAAATGGTAAACCCTTGGCCATATCCCAAGGATGTCTTCTTCATTGGTGACATAGACAATACCGCCACACTCCCCTCAGCTCAAACAAACTGCCCCAGCTTGGCCCACTTTCTCACTCCATCCAACTCTATCTCCGACAACAGTGGTGCTTCAAACTCTACAATCCCCAACCATCAATAGACACCAGAAAACCAACCAAACCCTCCCAACTCCAGTAGCTACAACCAATCATACTTGAAACCCACTGGTGATAAGTTCTTGGCCAATATTCTCAGTAGCAGCACCATGCTTTCTTGCCAACCCCGCAACAACAAATCAGATCACTGTCAACAAGCCCCTGTTTCAACACACTGGATAATGTTGTAGAAGAATGGCAATGCCCCCAAATTTGGCAACTTGAGGTGAATTTTATTTATAGCGTGTGTTGTTGTTTGTTTGGGGGGGGGGGGAATGAAATCCATAGTATATATATTGGAGTACAATTTATCATGATATATATTGGATTAATCAATCAATTATTTAATTAGTTGATATTATATATCAATATAACCAATTAAGAACCAATGCAAACATCCAAATGACCATACAAGATCATTATATATTTACGTTTGAGTTAGCAAGGTCAATTAATAGATAAATTATCTCATAAACATGCATAAAAGGAACAGGGTAGCCTGTTTCAATTCCTTGATTATGGATTTATTAATACATAACATCTTAACCTCTGCCCTCCTGCTTATTGCATGTTTCAATTCCTTGATTATGGATTTATTAATACATACCATCTTAATTGTAAGTGAGTCTTATCTTGATAGTAGAATATCATGTATACAGATATCAAGCGCACAGCAATGAAAGTTACAACCATAGTTATATTTGGCTTGGCCTGACTAATATGGAAGATTAGAGATGTAGAAGCTTCTTAGCCAGCCTGAAGAGGGTGATTTGTGAAACAACCTAGGAATATGTGGCCAGGGAAATGGAAGCAAGGTGTGTTTCAGAATCAGGTGGATCCAATGATTGTTGTTGATCAGAGCCAGAAATATAGGCCGTGGTTTGATGTCTGGGGCAATTTTTGCAGGTATAAATGTCAAGCAACTGGCTGCTTGGTCATTTGTGACAAAGAAAAAAGGCCTGTGGTAAGTATTTGCCAGAATAGGGCCTGCATCAAGCCTACTCATCCACTTTGAATGAGGTGCTGCAACATTTGGCCCTTCTCAGTGAATCCTTTCATAGGCCCAATGAAATTCAGATGAGCGTCCTGGTCCAATGCTCCTGGTTTCAATCCAATTCAGTTATCATATCCAACCGGAACTGATACCAACCATTTGCCTTGGCATAGGAGCTCTCAGGTCTCTCAGTAGCAATTACATGCGCAACAAAAGCATACCCACAGTTTCTGTCTCCTTCTGGGTTATAAGTTGAATGAGTGTATGCCATAACCCAGGCAGGCAATTGATTCTCAGCAGGAAAAAGAACCATTGATCACCAAATGCAGTCCCATATGAAAAGACCAAGAGCTTGCACTCACATCATTGGCTGGGATCCCCTCATTGTATTTTGTGGCCAATGGATCCAAGTTCTCACCTTCCCCTTGGCCAGTTATCTTCATCCATATTACAAAGATACATGAAGTCAGCTCAAATGCAGGACACATTGTCAATGGGGAAAATGAAAAATTCACCTGGAAATGTATGGTATCATCATCATGGGCAGAAACTTGGGATTCAGTTTTGGAATCACCATGTGATTAAGGATAAATGGGATATTCTTTTCCAGGGCTGGGTGAATCCAACCAACTTGATTTACTGCAAGGAGTAGTTCTGGACCCTTTGTAGACTATGCGTGGCTTGATATTTCTGCAGGCATCATTGTTGGTAGGGCTTGCAGGCCTCTTTCCAAGTGTAGGCTGGAAACTGTTGGCAGCAAGTCAGGGTCTTTGGAGTCTGGTTGGATGTTGGATTCAAAAGAGTTGGGCCGCAAGTAAAATTCATCAGAGTTGCGGCCCAACTTGTTGGAGCCGTCAGAGTTGGAAAGGACATTAGAGCAATCAGAGTTTTTTGGAATGTCTTGAGAGTCAGACTTGGAAAGAATGGCCTCGGCCTTGGCCTTTCCTTTTTTGTTCCCTTTTGCATTTGACTTTGCCGCCTGAGCCTTGCAAAGTTCCTCTTCCACAATTTCTGCTTGAGTATTGTTGCGCATTTGAGATCAACTGGTGCTCTTCTTCCTCTTCCATGGTTGTTTGGGTTTATGAGATTCACAAATAGGATCTGGTCCGGCAAGTGGGACCAGGTGAGTACTTGTCAGAACTCTTCTCAGCTTCACTATCATTCCCTGAAAAGCTGTAGGAGAATGAGAATCCAAGATTTCATGTGCAAAGGCCTCAAAATTCTTGTCAAAATTGTAAAGTGGTGTGTTCAGGGCCTGTGGAGAATTTAAAGTCAGAGTGTTAAGAAAAAAAGTACAGATAATCTCATGAGCCCCACCAAAAACTCAGCAGACCGTCAGGGTTGTAAGCCAAATGCCCCCGTTGATGAAAATCATCTGGTTCCACATCTCCCTTTTCCTGGATTGTGGGATCCAGGGATTCCCATGCCCACCCCAAAAACGCCTGAACGTATTGACTAGGATCACTGGGTTGAGGTTTTCTGAAACCTAGGCACTGCCATCATAATTGCCTAGGATGAAGTCATCCCAGTTAAACTGGGATGCACTCAACCAATTTAAACTTTGTTGAAATCAACTGATGAAATATAAATCAAAGGGACCCCCTTTGGTTTTATATTTCATTGGTTGAGGTCAACCTACTTTATACTGGTTGATTGCATCCTAGTTTAACTGGGATGAACTCAACCTAGGCAATTATGCTGGCAGTGAGGTACTGGTCATACTCAGAGATAGCCAACTTGAGCACATGAGGGGAGATTTCTGCATGAAGAAGCCTGAAAATGTTGGGGAGGCCAGATAAATGTTTGATTACGTTGTGGCCAAGAGTAACTTGAGCTTTGTCCAGTTGATGGTTGGCTGCAGATGACATGGCAAGGAAGAGGGTTGCAAAGTCACCCTTTGGAGAGGTCACATAGGTTTTGAGCCGCCTGTGAGCAGATTCACCACAGGGGGATGTGAGGTTTCCAAAATGAGGTGTGTTTCCTGCCCAAGGAGTTGTGAAATTCTCAAAGAAAGGTTAGATGTTGTTTTTGAGGTATGCAAGGACATTGGATCAATCACGGAGGAGTTAATTCAGGTAGGTCCATTTGGTCTCAAATGTTGGGACATCTGGTGCGTATGCAACCTCATGCCACTGCTTCATGAACTTTTCCCATTTGTCACAATTGCTTGCAAAGGCCCTTTTGCAGTTGGTCACCATTTTTCAATCAATGTGCCACATACACAGGTTTGAAACTGCATTGGGGAAGTGATTTTCAATCACATTCCTAAGGGCCACCTCCCTGTAAATCACAAATACCTTTGGGCATCTGTCTGGGTGCCATACCAATCTGACAGGGCCCGCATTAGCCACTTGAACTAGTAAGAAAACATCAAAGAAAGGGAGAGCCAACCTTACTTTAGCTTGTTCAGAGCCCACAAGTAGCTTTCATTTTTTTCATTTCTCATCAAACCAAATCCAATAGAGAAGCTGTGATTGGTGGCTATTTTCCCCACAACATGTAGGAGCGTTTTTTTTTTATATTGGTCTTGTAAGTAAAATCTACCTTTACCACATGATGGAACCAGCAGGAAAGAAGAAGTGAAACAGGGTGGTAAAACCAGAGGGATTGGAGTTTGCCCTTGTTGTTTTGCACATCCCTTTATTCCCAGTTAGACGTCTTGAGGCATTGTAGGAGGTACTCAACAGGTGTGTCTCCAGCCCTTGTCTGGGATGCCTTTGTGTTTTATATTGTCCGGTGTGGAACTCCTAAAGGATCAGGAAAGAGCTTGAAGGGGAAATAGACAACAAATCCAGTAAGTAGAAGATGTTGAAGCTACAGGTGCTGATGAGGCTGCCCTTCTTGACTAATGCTGAGGGGAAAGGGTTTCACTAAGAAAAAGAAAGAAAAGAGGTGTGGCTATATTTCTACTAATCCT
This sequence comes from Puccinia hordei, assembly GCA_007896445.1. Lineage (NCBI taxonomy): Eukaryota > Fungi > Basidiomycota > Pucciniomycetes > Pucciniales > Pucciniaceae > Puccinia > Puccinia hordei. The sequence goes on along the minus strand of RDRW01000040.1, from coordinate 692,501 downwards.
TAGACTGCTGCTACTAATGGGAACTTAGGTTGTTTAATCAATCTGAGGCAGGGACCTTAAGAGGAGTGAGAAAAGTACTGAGAAAGAGTATGGGGTATGTGTTATGATTGTTATTTGTGTAAAGGTTGATGCAAAAGTAAATGTAAAAGGGTTAAAGGTAAATGTTAATGTAAACTGTACTTTGGTAAAAGGGGGGGTGCATGATTTATCCATAGAACTAAGGGGAGTTCTACTTATACAAAAGGGCACAAGATGGCTGATCCTGGCAGTAAAGAGAAAGGGGAAATGTGTTCAGAGGTATACAACCAAAAGAGAGTAGTGATAGTGTAAGAAAGATGAGCCAATGTAGCTAGTAACTATGTATATAAGGAATGTAATGTGACTAGTAACCAAAGAGGATGATAAAGGCAGAAGATGTAACTATGTAATATAAATGACTGTGCTGTACAACTTAATACCAAAGAAGATATAAACTAAAGAAAAGTATGTAATATCTGTGTTTTATTTATGTACTGTATATTTATAAATCAATACCTTGTATAATATCCTATGGGGTTGTAGTATTGGTAAAGTTATGTGGTTATAAGTGGTAATATTCTAAGAATGCCAATAACTTCTGAACCAAAGGGAAATCAGGGGTACTTTGAGTGAGTGACTAGGGGTAGTTTTGTATGTAGAATCTGATTATGTAATAACAATGAAGTATATGTGAGAGGAAATGTAAGTTGTTGATGTTTGTATGTGAAAAGGTATGGATTACCACACCGGTTGATAGCAAAGCACCCTTCAGTTGTTCTGAGCTGCTGGGGAACTGCCTGAGGGAGTATGCCAAGAGATGTCAGACATGCCAACTCTGCTTGACCCTCTTTGCTGAGGCTCTTGTGGATAACCTCATTCTGAACTTCAATCACATTGTGGTTGTGGGGTAAAGAAGTGCAGCAGAGATCCCAGTGATTGTTTGAGCTGTCCCAAGCAATCAATTTGTGACCAGATATTTGTAAAGGGCACCCAACTTGTTTATTCCGTGATTCTCAAGCCGGCTGGATTCAGGCCTTGTTGTTTCTTTGCCACACAGTGTGCATGATAGGTAGACCTTTTTCCCAGCCCTTGATTTGGTTACAATAAGCTTGTAGCCATGTGCCTTTGCCCAGGTTTGCATAAAAAGCTTCAAAAATTCAACACAGCTGAACTTGTGTTCAGGTGGAGGGTCCATTGGATCTGAAAATACCATCCATGTCAGGCCAAAGGTGGGATAGACAGAGGAGAAGAGGAATTAACTCGCTGCCAACTGAGTAATTGTAATTTTAAACATCTGCTTTTAAAAGAGACTTCTTTGAGGAGTTCTCATCAGAGGAGCAAAGTGTAAGCCCTGCTCCTCACAGGCTTACACAAAGCTGTCACTAGATTACATAAGCTGTTTCTGTCTTGTATTTAGTCTCACCATTTCCCTTTACCTAGACAGCAGAGATCTTTCTCTCCTGTCTAGGTAAGTACCTTTCCTCCCATCCTTCTCTTCTCAATTCCTTTCCTCATTGTCCTTCACTTGTAGATACTGAAGAGAGATCTTTCTCTCCTGTCTAGACTGCAATTTATCCGACTTTGGTACTAGAACCTCCTTTTGAGCTCCATTTCCAGTACCTATCCGACAGCCAGTGAAGGATCAGAACGTGATCCTTACACTTTTTTTTTCTAGTTCCAAGACCAAGAAAGGCAGAATTTTGCAAGATTCAATAACGTGCCTTATCCAACCCCAACTTTTCAAGATCTCTATTCTTGAACATCAATTTATCTCCTGAAACTCGAATCTCGCTAAGAATCAACTTCAAGTCCAAGCTTTCCCTTGCCCGCCATCAAAATGTACCACGATTTGCCTAAACGATCCTTCAACCAGACAGAAAATAGCTATGAGGCCCGTATCCGACAACTGGAGGAGATTGTAAACCTTCTTTTAGCTAATCAGAAACCGGCTCTGTTCACCTCGGCCTCTTTGTCTCCCCTAACCAGCTCGTTTAGATACTCGAAGGATTGTGGTCTTGTTCCACTGTTATCCAAGACTGCAGCAAGATCGCTAGCAGCTGCTAAATCAAGCCGGCGTGGTTCCCCTCATTTTCAGGCCAACACTATCTCCCGTCCACTCTCAATCACCTCAACGAATCGTCCATTCAATCCATCCTCCAAGATCAGCGCTGCTGCCTTCTGTGAAGCACGAGCGACACAAAATTCACGCACCAGTATCTCTAGCTCATTCTCTGAAATTGCCACTATCACTAGCATCCCATCTTGGCCCGCGTTCACAAAAAACAAGTCGACCCCAAGGACCATTCCCACCACCCGCCACCCACTATCAATTTCCAGACAAGATGGCCTGTCTCTATGTCAAAGGCCAAGTCCTCGGCTATCATCCCAGCACCAGTTAATAACCAGAAGATCATTGAGCGGCTGGAACCCGCCAAGATCACATCCTTCTTCCTCCAACCATCCTTGCCGACTATCACCCTCTCCGGCGGACCTGACCCAGTCAACAAGCACCAAGGCCCTTCTTCAAAGCCCTCCGCGCACTCAGCCTACTCCTCTTGCTAAACGACTCCAACCGTTGCACATGTCGGCTGAGGCTCTTGACTTGATTCAGACTGATCCGAACATGTCACTACCCCAACCCGACTTGCCAGAAGCCATCGGACGGACACAAGCTGCCCTGTGCGACTTGTCTGAAGCCTCACTGCCCCCCTTGGCACCAGCCTTGCTGCCACCTACACCAGCTCCCACTCTTTGCCCGACAGCCCTGTCGGATCATCCTGTTGGCTTCGACCGACTAATTCTCCAACTCATGACAGCTCAAGAGACCGCTACAAGATTGACTCAGGCGAACCGAGAAGCGGCTGCACTAGATCGACAGGCCACCACGGATTGTATTTCCCGATTAAAGCACACAATGATGAGCCTGGCGTTGAAGAATGACCTCTGCTCTCAGTCCAAAGAGGTAGCGCTGAGCTATTTGCGACCACCCTCAGCATCCGATACTCATCTTCTCCCATCCACACCAAATGAAGACAACATCTCAACCTCCTCTCCGCTCTCAACCTCCTCCCCTCCTTCTTCTCTCTTGCAAGCCCCAATTCAATCCTCTACCAACAATATCATAGACACTCTCTCCAGCCCATCAGCACCCTCTGCAACATCCTCTATCGACTCCTCTCGTCCACTATCTACTCCTCCAACTGCTCAAAACCACCCTGAAAGCTTTGACGTAGCTGCAATCGGTGGCATTACTGTCATAGATGATACCGACATCACTGTCAATCATCGACTAGCCCCTGAGGACCCCAATGAGGCCCTACAATGGGAAATGGACTGCCAAGCATATTACAACGACATCCTAGAACAAGAAATGCTTTTGAACAGGGAAAATACTGGAGTAAAGAAAAAAACAAAAAGAAGAAGAAGAAGAAGGAAAAGGCCTCTAACCTGACTGAAACTCCTGACAACCCGGTTTTGTTTTATGTTTGATATCTTCACCCTCCCCCTCATCATCCATTTTTCTCTACTCTATCCTACCTCAAATCTCAAAAACATTTTCCCCATCCTTGACTGCCTCCACCATCCCATTTGACAGTCCCATCATCCAACTTCATCCATTCCAATTCCAAACAATTTCTTCCACCTTCCAGCCTTTCCTCTTCCTCTATCACTAATTTTTTTCTCCTCCACTCTCTTTTATAGGAGGGGAGACTGTAAGCCCTGCTCCTCACAGGCTTACACAAAGCTGTCACTAGATTACATAAGCTGTTTCTGTCTTGTATTTAGTCTCACCATTTCCCTTTACCTAGACAGCAGAGATCTTTCTCTCCTGTCTAGGTAAGTACCTTTCCTCCCATCCTTCTCTTCTCAATTCCTTTCCTCATTGTCCTTCACTTGTAGATACTGAAGAGAGATCTTTCTCTCCTGTCTAGACTGCAATTTATCCGACTTTGGTACTAGAACCTCCTTTTGAGCTCCATTTCCAGTACCTATCCGACAGCCAGTGAAGGATCAGAACGTGATCCTTACACAAAGATGCATCTAAAATAGCAGCCAGAGGCAAAGGTGGATGGGGTAAGATGTGCATAAAAGTATATTCAAGGAAGACATATGACTTACTAGCAGTGTATTCCTCATTTTCCTGTTCTGGAACTGTTGGGGCCAAGAGGGAGTGTGGTGGTTGCAGGGATGTGGATTCTGCTTCAGGAAATTAGGTGTTGGGTTGGGATTAAAGCTGGTGCATGCTGGGGTGGGGAGAAAATAAGGCTGGAGCCTGGTGAAGCAGGGTAGGAAGAGCTGGAATGGCTTGAAGTAAGGAGGGTTAAGGGGAGGGACCCCTCAAGTAGTAATGAGTTGTGGTGACTGGCTCCATGGGGGTGTAATGAGTGCAGACCAAATGGGACTGTTGAGACATTGGTGCAATAGCCAGTGGGTTGTTGTAAAGGTTTTTGTTTCCAGAGGGAATGGCCGGTGGGTTGTTGTAAACATGTTGGTTTCCAGAGGGCTGCAGTTGTTGGAGGGGTTGGATTGCAGGTAGGATTGGAATGGTTGTGGGAGGATGAAACTGGGAATTTGTGGGTGGTGTGAAGTCCTGTGTGGATGGCGCAAACATGGATGCTGCAAAGTTTCTGTAGTGTTGTGTATTGATGGGATGATAACCTAAAACAGCGTAGTGATCTGGATTTGGGAGGTGGACTGGTGGTTGACTTGGATACATCATTCTGGCAGGTGCATTGCTGTGGGGAATTCCAGGCAAGACAGTGCAGCTGTAAGCTTCCCCCTGTGGTTGGCTGTGGTTAGTAAAGGGAGGAGCTGCTTGATGGACTGGGTGTGAGTTGTAAGGCCTGTATTGGGAGTTGATGTGAGGGTACTGGCAGAAGGGTTGGTTTGGATGAACATTTGGCAAAGGGGGGCCAGTCTGATGATTTTCTTCAACATAGAAGCCATCCAGTTTAGGGGCTTGGTAGTTCTGTCAGCTTGCTACTAGTTCAGAGACACCCTGACTAGAACAAAAATAGAATAAAATAAAATATATATTATTACTCATTTAATGAAAGGGAATAAATGAATAATAATAAGATAAAACAGCATAAAAAAGCAATATGTAAATAATAAATACATTATTACATAGTAACATAATAATAAATAGATAAATACAATAATAGGGGGTATGAAATATGACCAAACCACAATTAAAACCAGTGAATTAGTTTTTTTAACAAAATTTTAATTTTGAGATGTTTGAATCACTTTATGTTGATATCCATGGTTTTTAAAAATGGTGGATTTTCAAAACCAGTTGATTATATAATGGTGGATTTAGTCATATTTGATACCCCCTAATAAATATAAAACAAAGAATATCTTAATAAAAAATTAGATAAGTGAAAATATCATTACATAATCTTGAAGAGCGTGTAAAATAACCTAGAGTACTTTGACAAAAGTACCCCAGAGAACTTAAAACTGCTAGTAGTAAAACAACTTGAAAGAATATTACTACTAAGCGCTGAAATAATTATTAGATAGTAAAATATCGAATAAAAAGAATAAATACATATACAAAACCACAAAGTAATAATGTATTTAAATAAGAATAGTATAATATAAATACATATAACAGAAATGATGTAATTCAAATACATATAAAATACTAGTGACAAGACTATATTATGAAATTAAATACAAGCAAAACTAAGGATGATTCAGAGGGAAAAAGACCACAAAAAGCAGGAATGAAACAACATGAGAACCTCTCAAAAATAATAAGTGAACTACTGTTCAAAAATAAACACAATAAATCCTTAGTGGGAATAGGTCTGTTGACAGATCTCTGCAGTTATGCATGCCCAAAGAACCTGCATGACAGCAATTAAACAAGAGGCTCTGGAAGCACCCACAGACCAAAGAAATAGATTTATTTCACATTGTACACAATAAAAAACATTTAAACTCTGACAAGTGTGATCAACAAGTACATATGACATTTAATCAATACATTTTGACATGTAATTGAAACCTTTGATCAACACATCCAAAAAGCCTTGTCAGAGGTTCAGAAGCACCTCAAGATGCCAAAAATGGAAAATAAACAGACTGTACCAATAGTAGACAGCCTGTACATATGGAAATTTGATTAATGACTACATGCATTTATATTAAATCTTAAACACTTACTTTGATTTTTCCCAAACCCAAAAATGCATCCATTGTTTTGCCATTAGTAATCCAGAAAGACATTTAAGGAGCCCTTCTTTCCCCTGTGTTTTGATTCCTCATGCTTAAATATATATACTACTATTCTTACCCACATATCACCATAGCTCCACTATTGTTATTCTGTCTGGTAAGGTCTTAGTACCTATTCTTTAGCCCCTCTTTACTCCCCTGAAATTTCCCAGTGTTGATCCAGCCCTTCCAACAACCTTTCCAAGCGCTTCCAACTGTCCAATTTCCCCTTTGAAGAATCTCAAGATTGTTAAGGTATTTTTTACAAGTAAGTAAATAACCCTTTCTCTTAATATTCTCCACCATCTTTTGTCTGGGATTTAAACTACCCCTGTTTACAGGCCCCAGTGTTTCCTCTGCTTGCAAGATACCTTTGAGGGATTCGACCACCCCTGATTTATCAGGCCCCTCATATTTTTAATTATATTAAGATTATTTAGTATAATTAATTATCTTCTTCTTATTAAAACCCCTCATTCCTCATATCAATATTGGAATTACCCTTTTATAAATTATCCCAGAGCTTTATTGCTCTTTATCTTTATATTTTGCACCTTGTGTAGCTTGAAGGAGTACTCCTTGGCATCACAGAGGCTGACAAGTTCATTGTGTTATTTTGGTCTGGATGGGACATTTTTGCTACAAATCTGGTGGAACCAGTATGTATTGAGAGAAAAATATGATAGTAAAATTTTACACTTAAGGAGAGAGGTAAGATATTTGGTGTATTACGGTATAGGACAGTTGTGGTATATTGTGTGAGTCTGGGAAATAGAATAAAGAAAAAGTTTGGTAGTTAGTTGATAAACCTTATTGGAGTGGAAAGCATTGAAGGATGGGTAATGTGCCTTTACCGCCCTTGAAACATGATCCTTGATGCACTGATCAGTTTGTGGAATGTTACAGGGGCCTTTAGGCCCTTTGGAGCTTAAGGCAAAGCCCAGTAGGCACTTTTTAGCTTCACCCAGGGCACTTGAGGCCCTTTTGAGCTTGATGTGGGGCCCTTGTGGTAATTGTTAGCTTAATCCTGGGCCCATTAGGCCCTGTTTACGCTGAAAAGTAAACCTAATTGGGTCTTTTTAGCTTACTGTGGGGCCCTTCAGGGGCTCTAGGGCCTATTCCTGGCCCCTTTGGGCCTTTTTTTGCATTTATATCAGGGCTTCTGGGCTTGTGGGCCTTTTGCCTGCGCACTTCAGGCCTTTGGGGCTATCAGCTGGGCCAGTGAACACCTCCTTGAGGCTAGGGCTGTGGTCCTTTGGTCCCTGTGGGCACTTATTTTGGGCCCCTTTTGGGCTGGGGGGCAATGGGGCATGGGCCCAGGCCTGGCAATGGGGCCTATGGCCCTTTGGGAGCTTGTGGGCCTTTGGACCTGGGCCTGGCGGGCTTAGGGGCGGCAAGGGGCTTTGGGGGGGGGGGGCTTACCAAAGAGCCCTGCAACGTTTGGGGAGGGTGCTGGGGCGTGGTGGGGTGTGGTGGGTGGAATCTGGGCAGGGAAGGGGCGCAGGCTTGGCAGCAGGGGCCAATCAATAGGTTCTGGGGGGGGGCTGGGGATTTGGGGGCTGGGGAAGTGAGGTGGTGGTTTATGATAGGATTTGGGGGGAACGGTTTGGCAGGCCAGCAGAAATTATATTGGCTGGCCTGCTGACTTCAGCAGAGATGTTCAAGTTGAACATCTCTGACATCATCCATTGGCTTGCCATCAGGCAGGCCAACCAATATCCCATAGGCCATCGGTTATGGCCTATGGGAGACTTCCCATGGGGTATATCCAGGGCATGCCGGCCCACCCGCATACATATTGGCATGCGGGTGGGCCACCATTGAGCAAGAAAGTCAGGATTGGTGTGCTTCAAAAGCATGGCAATCTGCATTGGTGTGTTTCAACGGCACGCCAAACCTTGGGCATTGGGCATGCCACACGTTGGGGTGCCTTAAAAAAAGCCAATGGCAAGTGGCCTGCCCGCCAGACCCACAAACCGGTTAATCAGATTCACCTGCAAATTCTCCCCCAATCCCCACTTCCAAATGAATTGACAAATGGAGTACTCCAAAATATTCATTATTTAAAGAGGAGGTTTCTTCACCAAATGGAAGATATCTGTTGAGTTGCCTGTTAGTCTGTTACCATGATGTATCACCAGCTGAACCATGAGCACTACCAACCCACACCCTGGCAGTCACAGGCATCTGTAGCCTAGTTGGCAAAGGCAGCACTCTAGCATGTGTCTCAGCTTAGCTGAGGTGGTGAGTTCAAATCTCACCAGACACATCTCCATTTTACAGTATCTACAATATCCTCCCCATCAATTTTAACTATAATTTAGATAAATTATTATAAGCTACCAAGGCGCTCAACTTCTCCTGTAAGCTAGGAGGACTGGCCTTTATGACTTATAACTATCTTTAATAGTTAAAATTCTTCAAATACCCTGAATTAAATTAAAACCCTTCATTTAATTGGAAGAACTGTTTTACAGTCTGGTTGGCCCTTCTGAGGAATTATCTCCCATAACAGAAGTCTGCAAGCAGGGTAGTCACCTGTTTATTTTTGTGCTCAGTGTCATCAACAAACACCAAATTAATATTGGATACAAGTTAGATCTTTATATCACACTTTTTAAAGTGTAAGAATTTTTTTTTAATTCCTTACTTTACACCCCACAATAAGTGGAGTAGAGTCCAGTTTGTTGACATTTGTACAAATTCATCCAATTCTAAAATTCAATGAAGATGATTCATGACACTTTGCAACCTCATTTATTACACACATGCAACCCAAAAGATTGATTAAAACATAATCCTTTTTGTGACATATTGTGCAGTTAAACTTAATAATTGTGTTTTACTCACCAGTCAACTAATTGTTGCACTATTTATCACTACATGTACAATCCAAATAACAAAATGAATGCATCCTAATAAAATCGTGTCCACAGAAACAAGCACATCAACAACAGGCAACGTGAGGAGATATGGAAACAATCTAAGTGACTCAAAAGAATCACATGATGAGATATGGGCAACTGCAGGGTTTTTTGATTCAATTCTCAACACAGATATCTAATGGGAGGTACCTATCCACAGTAATTTACACAACCCAGAAGATCATAGCTCTAGTGCTTTTTTTGACAAATTTTGTAGTTAAATTCTCAAATTGTGTGTCATTCCCATTACAAATGGTGTCAGCTTGCTACTAGTTCAGAGACAACCTGACTAGAACAAAAATAATAATAATTAATTAATTAATAAAAATACATATGAAAGGGACATTATTAGACAGGTAATAATTCAACATAAATTATAATAAACATAAGAAAAAGATAAAAAAATTTAATATAAACATTATTAAATAGTAATAATGTAATAAACAAATATAATAAATAAATTAATAATAAAATAAGATATAACTCATTAACCTTTCAGATAAGTGGAAATATGATTTCATGTTCTAAAAGAGAAAGTAAAATAACCTAGGGTACCTCAGCCAAAGTATCCTAGAAAACTTACTCCTTCTAATAATAAAAATAACTTAAACAATACTCCTACTAAGCACTAAACATACTTACTAGGTATAAACATATGTAATATGAGAGTATTCTGGTAAGTAGAAGTCCTTAGATTAAGGGATACTTACTTAAATAAACTATATAATTATCCTTTAAAAACATAAATAAAATATTAAATAACATTTGACATAAATATCACACTGCTTTATAGTCTTTGTATTATTATTAACTTCTACAAATACATACTGTATAATTTAACTAATATAATAATACATGAAAGACACGAAACAGGGGAGAAGTAAAACATTAGAATACTTCAAACAAGCCTAAAGGAACTTGTACAATTAAAATAAATGACAAGCTCCTTTAATCGCGGGAAAATAACAAATGCTGACACTTTTCCCAGGATGTTTGCTTGTCAAATAATTGAATGGAGAGCTGTAAAAGCGCCCATCATGGAATTATGAGAAGAACTCTCATGGTACAGAACTTTACAAATGAAATAACCAAACTAAATACAAATAAGCTTCTGTACTGTAATTCGATTATTTGTTTTAATTATGTGTTGATCAAATTATCAATAAATGTTATAAATCAAACTAACAGCTCTTGAAGCGCCCTCAGATTATTTCATTAGATGATTGACAGGCTGTATTGATCATTGACAGCCTGTACATGTAATAATTTGATAAATTACATCATTTATTTCTACTAAGGACAACTCCTTCCTTGTAGTGTTCCCATAGCCAAAATAAAACTTGGTGTTTTGCCATCAGGGCTCCAGAAAGGCATTTAAGAGGCCCTTTCTTCCCCCTGTATTTTTATTCCCCAGCTTTATCATATTTACAACTTGCATTCCACCAGTCCAGCATACTAGTGTCCTGCCCAGTAAATCAGTCCTCAAGACTCAATGCCTCTTTCTCTCAACTCCAACTCTGCCCAGCTATCCAACAGAACTTTCGAACCGCTACAAGCTGTCCAGTTGTCCTCTGAAAAGTCCCCACTCCTCCCTCAAAGCCTACAGTAAGTCTTTTTCTTTCAGGAGTTGTGGCCCTTTTCAGCCACTATTACCACTGGGATCTAAACAACCCCTGATTGCAGGTCCCAGTTTATTAAGGTCTTAAAATACATTTGGAGGGAATTAAACCAGCCCTGCTTGCAGGACCCTCCTCAAAAATTATAATATCTTTTACATTAATAAAAAAGATATCCAAACCATCAAAAAACCCTTATTTCATATTGTGTATTATCTTGCACCTTGTGTAGCTAGAAGGATACCAGTTCTTGTCATCACAGAGCATGACAAATGGTGCGTTAATTATAAGAATATACCAAACAAATAATCAGTCATTCAATCATTAGGCATCATGATGCACTGTTTTTAACAGAAGAATCACAACTTACACAAGAAAATTTTGAATTTTGTTCAAGTTGAACTTGTATCAGTATTAATATTATTATGTGAAAATATCCAAATCCTAAATAAAGCTGCTGTGATGTCCTCAGAAAATTTGAAAACCAAATGATAGGCACAGACACTTGGCTGCATTTTTTCTACTTTAATCAAGTTTGCATATGTAGCTCATAGCACTGAGAAAAATTTATTAACACATTATTTCAAGGTATTTTATGTCAGATTATAAAGAATCCTTTGTAAATCCAATAAAGAAAACCTGGTGGTTGAGGACCATGATTTTTTCTCATTTGAGCCACTCTGAAATTTTTCCAAAACCCTGTGCAGCTCCAGCATGCAGGTTTTTTTACCCACCACCTACAGATATTTTGGCCAGGGGATGGTCATCTGGTGTGGTGGAATTTAACTCAGTTTGAAACAGGACGCACATGGTGCAGGTCTCATGACCATAGATTGAGAAATGTAATAATGAGAAAAAAATATTCCGGGGAACTTCCTGTATACCTATGAACATGCAGGATCTGACCCTGGAATTCAGGGGAGCTGAACTTCAAAAATCTAGTGTGGGCCTCAACCACAAGCTTTTTTTTTGGCTGTACTCTGATGTGTCACTTTAAATCAAGTATTAATAATTTCATTTGTGGTGTTAATATGGCATCACACCATTTGGTAACCTAATTAAAAGCTCTTCTGGATTTATTTGATTTAAATGTTCTGTTACACAAAGTTTCAAACTTCTCCAGGGTTTATCAAACCACAAACTTACTTCCCCTTCTGCAAGATGTTGCACTTGTTATCATAGATAAATAATCAGATAGCTGACCTACCTATCATTGGATCTCATTGAAAATCTTGTAAATATTGGGTCATGGGCTGGTCAGTGGAATTCCACCACCTGACCACAGGATGTGCTCTACTCCAAAATCCATAATCTACAACAAAAAAATGATAATCCATAATCCATAATCCATAATCCATAATCCATAATCCATAACATATGACACACAAACCACATTCAGTATACCATATAAGATATACAATATACCACATACCTTAAAACAAAGGTCAAATATCATAATTCATAAATTCCCCATCCCCTGAGTTCTCACTATGAAAAAATCATGTACATGAAATCAGAAATACATTGTTGACTGCATAAGAAAATTAAAGAAAGAAAATTACATTCATTTGATCTTCATAGGATATTCAGGACCCTTGAGAGTGATTTTAATAATAATCTCATGATCTAACATTATGATCTTGGGTTGGTTTCTATAATATTTTGATAAACTAAAATTGTGATCCTCTGGTGATTTTAATAATTCTCTCATAATCCAAAATTGTGATTCACTGAGGAAATCCATCTTTAAATCCAATACATTCAAATGATTTTTTAACCAGCTTCAGTCCAGGTATGGTGACATGGAATCACTGGCAGGCTCCCATGAGCGGCTGACCTGGTTTGAATCTGCAGCAGGAACAGTTTCAAACTCATCATTGAAAAAGGCCCACCAGGAAAAAATTGGTTGCACCTGCATGAGGGTGGGTCCTCCTTTCTCAGCCATATACCTGTTATATCTCTTTTTTATCTCTAATTTGTCTCTTTGCAATCTGAGTTTTATCTCCGTTTTATCCCTGTTTCATGTTCAAAAGTATATCAGTTTACTTCAGAGTCTATCTCCCATTTTATCCCAGGGTTTATCCTAGGTTCTATTTCATGCAATCAATTTTATTTGTATAAATACTCTGGTGAGTAAAACCCTGGACTGGCTTTTCAAGATTCTTTTTCCCTGAGTATTTTATGTTTTGTCAAAAGAATCATCATGTGTGGAAAAGAATTATTCCCATGAGGAAATCCATTTTCAACCTATTTAGTTGCCTTCTCATTTGTTTTCTATCTGAGTTGTTTATTAGCTGGGTTCACTATATATAAGAAAAACTACATTCCCATAGGGAAACTTACATCACCATCAATAGGTTCTCAATTCTTAGTTCTGTGTGTAGGAAATTGTTGCGCATGATCACAACCAATGCCCAATTTTGAATTTTATAATACTGTTATCAACTTGTGTATTTTTTTCTGTACCTGCGAAATTTGGCTCCTCTGTTGCCTTGATTAGTTACCAATTTTTATAAAATGTTGATGCATACTGGTGTTATGGATTAGGTTTTTCACTATTAGCTGTTGAGATTATGTTTATTATTGACTCTTACAGTCTCCTACTTGCAATGGTGGTGAGCTGTTCTTTGTTTCAGCATGTCTTTCACTGCCCTTATTTTAGGTAGTTTGTCTCTTGTAATGTTTTATCTTTCTTCCAATCCCAGGTTTTTTTACTCTGTGTTAAAAACCTTTCCGTTTTTTCTTCCCTCTTCATGACTGAAACTATCAGCATCATAACTGATGATACAGAGCAGAGGAGGGGTCTCACAAAAGCATTTCTGATAAGAACTGTGGACCAAGGAATTTCTAACATTAAATTTGCTCACACTATACCCTGAGAACTTTTCAACAAGTTGACAAGAAAATTAAATCAAACCATGGTACTGTTGTCAACACTGATGATTGGGTTTGAGAGGAACTAACCCAATTTCAGTCCCGCCACAACTTCCTTCCTTTTATCTTTTATCTTGCTTAGTCCATGAAATTTTCATTTCCTCCTGTGATTGCCAAGCTTATTTTATTTCAAACTGTATGTAATTTTTCTGTTCACTTGAAGCCATCAAATCTCACTCAAACACACCGGCCATTCCTCAGGAAGAAATATGGATTCATTTGGGTATATACATTAGAAACATTATTGCATCTGTCTTCAATTCTCCAGCTGATGACATGTCCCAGTTCAGAAATCCTACTCGTCATTCCCTTGCTCAAGCCATTGCCCATGATTTCATGAATCACTGTAATCAAAGACAAATCTGCAAGTCCCTAGCCCCAGCCCCCCGCTTTATCTCTGCTAGTAATTAAGATCTTATTACCATTGTTTGTCTTGTATGGCTTTTAGTGATGTTATTGTTTCTGATATATTTTTTCAATACCAATAAAATCCATAAAACGTTTTGTCTTGTATTTTCCCATACAGTGTTTTCACTGATACCATCCATAAATGATGAACTTATAAACACCATCCATGAATCATGAATTTTTGGATGGCGTCCATAAATCCTCAATCCATGGACACCACCAATAAATCATCCATTTGTGGATGGCTTCCATAAATCATTGATTTGTGGATGGCTTCCATAAATCATCAATCTATGGAAACCATCCATAAATCATCAATTTATGTACGCCATCCATAAATCATCCATTTATGGACGGCGTCCATAAATCATCCATTTATTGACAACGTCCATAAATCATCCATTTATGGACGGCGTCCATAAATCATCAATGTATGGACCGGAATGGTGATCCCATTAGCCCAGAGCTTGGAAGCAGTCAAGCAAGACGTCTAGACCACACAGTCATACCATATGCATCCTGCACTGTAGCTGTTTCTCGTCTTGCTACATATTCTATAAAGATTCACTCCAAAAATAAACCAAACACATCAACACCAAAACTTTGTTTTTGTTTGTTATCAACTGGCATTTGGTCCTTGGACTCAGAACCCAATATTCACCTTCCCAGTTTGTGGTTAGCTAAAACCACCATTGCCAATTTGGATTGTTGGACCCATCACTCAAACTTCAGCTGTTCTTTCTCAGTTATCATCCAACCACCATCAATTTTTCTGTTTTTTAGTCCTTTAAGAAACAATTGTTATCCTCCTTTTTGCATTGGTCTTGATTTCATTTTACCTTGGACAACTTTCTGTCCTCACTCCTTATCATTCCAAGATCACCATGTCACTTGAACTCAAAGATAAAGCAATCAAGCAGGAGCTTGATAATTTAGAGAAGAAGCTCAAGGATCTAGAGCTAATGTTGAAGACAAGAAATTTGCTATCAGCTTTTCATCGGGATCCTAGAACTCACATTGCCGTTGTGGTGATCCATTCCACATCATTACTATAATTTCCAAGACTATTTACCACTAATAAATCACATTCACTTACAAATAAATACTCATAAATCCCAAACCTTACATATATTCACTGTTATCATTTCATAATCAGATTCTACACCCCATTTTAACCCTAGTCACCCACTACAACTACCCCCAAATTCCTCATAGTTCAAGAGTTACAGGCAAACTCAGAATAATACAAGCAAATTATAGTATAAAGCAAGGTATAGAATACAATAAGTACATATTATAATTAGATATATTTTCACAACCAAAATACATAATAAATATTACACATTATATACTACATAACATATTACATCATATACATAAACTCTACCTTTCCACTACTCATCTGTCACTGTCATGACCATTTCATATGTGTCACTGTCTATTCTACTTCATCTGTCATATTTTCCTTTCCCACCAGCTACATGTCATAGCCTGGTTGTTTCCTTTCTCTAGCCTGATGGCTCATCTTCTCTCTCAGATATATATAAAGGACACCTGTTCCTCCCTCTTGTTCCCTTATGGACCCCCAGACTTACTAAATTACCCCAACATATACCAACATTACAGATCCCATAAATTAGTATACATACTTAGTAGAGTTACCATCACCCTTAGGAATATATAAATATACATCCCAGCTTAAAAAAAAAAAAAAAAAAAAAAAAAAAAAAAAAAAACCAGAAAAAAAGAAAAAAAGAAAAAAACAACTAAAAACGAGAAAGCTGGGTCGGTCACCAGAGTCGAAAAGGCTGAAGAATCCCCCCTCCAGACTGTAGTCTGAGAAGCGGGTTCCTCATAAGAGAAAAAAAAAACTATGCCCGGGTCGAGCACCGGCGTCGAAAATACTAGGATAACCGTGTCGTCCTGGTTCGTCCACCAGAGTCAATACGGTTAGGGAGATTATCGCTAGTTGTTGTGGTAGAAGTGAAGGGAAAAATACGCGTTTCCGGATCGTACACCGGCGTCATATAGTGTATGCCAATCATCGCTGTTCTGGTTCGTCCACCAGCGTCGTTAGTGTATGCGGAGGGATTCGGCGGAGTCCAAATGAGGCCGCTACTCTAGTTATAATCTCCCTAACCGTATCGACTCTGGTGGACGAACCAGGACGACACGGTTATCCTAGTATTTTCGACGCCGGTGCTCGACCCGGGCATAGTTTTTTTTTTCTCTTATGAGGAACCCGCTTCTCAGACTACAGTCTGGAGGGGGGATTCTTCAGCCTTTTCGACTCTGGTGACCGACCCAGCTTTCTCGTTTTTAGTTGTTTTTTTCTTTTTTCTGGTTTTTTTTTTTTTTTTTTTTTTTTTTTTTTTTTTTTTTAAGCTGGGATGTATATTTATATATTCCTAAGGGTGATGGTAACTCTACTAAGTATGTATACTAATTTATGGGATCTGTAATGTTGGTATATGTTGGGGTAATTTAGTAAGTCTGGGGGTCCATAAGGGAACAAGAGGGAGGAACAGGTGTCCTTATATATCTGAGAGAGAAGATGAGCCATCAGGCTAGAGAAAGGAAACAACCAGGCTGTTGATTGATTCCAGCCAAATTCTCACCACCAACAAAAGCTTGCATGTACTGAGAGGAAATTAAATTCTAATTTAGAAAGTATAAACACCCAGGGGGTGTCAATTCATCCATTCTGTGGGGTCATAATAGCCCAGTTCACTTAGGGCCGTTTTATGCAGATGTGTAAAAAACAACATTGCTTGTTGCTACAAGTTCTTGGATAAAATGCCGTAAAATGGCACTGAATTTAATCAAAGCGTGCATAAACCTTGCTCATTGCTTTTATTTCATCTGACAACGAGCACCTACGTGAACTGGGCTACCGACTCCAAGCAAAAATTGAAACTTGTTTTATTACTCAGTGGTCAAGAATTAAAAGGATGAGATAAGCAGGAGATACACAGTATGATAAGCATGAGATAAAAAATAATATAAGTGTGAGATAAACAGTAATATAATTGGGGGATAAACAGTGAGATATGCATAAGATAAGCATGAGATACACCAGGAACACCTTCATGCAGGTGAGACCACTTTTTCTGTGGTGAGGGGCCCTGATTTTTATCTCCAACCATGGAGCAAGGATACTTATCAATCTGACCTGGACTAATCTACTGGGTAGTAGGATGGTCAGGGCAGTATTGACAATTTCAGATAATGACAGGTCCAATCACCAAATGATACTGATTGAGTTGAATGTGTCCACTCCAGTCACTGCCACAGGCTGTGTGCTGCTGCTATGCAAAAAGACCTAGACAACAAAAATCTATTTAGGGAACTGGTGTTGGATTTTAACTAGCTAAATACCCCTCAATCCACCCAGGATATTGAAATATTAGAAACAAAAATCACCAAATCCATCCAGACCACTTGGCTCTGCCAGGGCAGGGAAGTGTGGGACATTCCAGCTCAATTCAAGAAGTGGTGGGACTGGAAAGTCCTAGACCCCCTGGTAAAAACACAGAACAAGTTTTGCCGCCTCATGATAATGACTAACACAGCCACAGATATCCATTGGTACCAATACTGGGATGCAAGGTTTAATGAAAAAGTGGTGGAGCTAAACAAACTTCACTGGGGCAGCTTGTTGGAATTTCACGGTTCTCTATTTTTTTTCTTTCTCCCGCCTGTCACTCTTTTTATTCACTCCAGATGAATATTCATGTTCCACTTCTGTCCCACATGTTGTCCCTCAAGATGTAGTAGATAAAAGACTCAAAAAGATACATAGAAATAAAAATCATCTGTTCTCTGCGCCCTGATCCCTGTGGTCTCTATAGTATCCAACCAACTGTAGTGTGTGCACTTTTCTGCCACACAAGCTAGCAGCTTTTAGCCCCGTCTTGGGCATCTTTGACCACCTTTTGTTTCATCTTGAGTCTTTTGCCTCAAGATTTTTCCCGGTCAAAACTCCTCAGTCCACTTGTCTCACCTCCAAAAATTCATCACAGGTTCCCAGAGACAACAACAGTGACTTTTGTTTTTCAGGCATTTCAATTCACAAAACCTAGCAGCAGGGCTGGGTTTTATCATAACACAATATTATTTCTAAGATCCCAAAACCAAACTAATGTAAGAAAGTATAAGTGAAACAAGTTTATGGAATAAGAGAGGATGATAGAGAGACACAGAAGAGGATCATACCACTAATATAGATGGGTTATGTTTATTTGAGTGAGGACTTTGAGGGACTAAGGAAGAGCCAAGAGTTGATCTGAAGAAGAAGAAGAAGAAAAATGAGATGGAAAGTGAAATTTTTTTATTGATTTGATCATCAAGCACAATAGAAGTGAAAATATAGGATAAGAGAGGAGAAAGAAAAACCAAGTGATTATAGCAGGATGATGATGAGGAGGAGCAGAGAAGATTGAGTAGAATGTTAAGGGTGCCAAGGAAGACTTGACCAAAGAGAATGAGTATTAGGAGGATGAGTGCCATTACTGTTAGGAAGATATTAGACAAGCAACTTTAAACTGGATATCTTTCCAGTATCAGCAATCCTTCATGGATAAGTTGTGTTCAAGTGTAGTCTTGAGAGTCTTGAGGGGATCTTGAAGGTTGATAATCAGTTGAGGATTATTTTTGAATAAAAGGTGTATCTTGCTGTCAGTGAGACAGATTGTAGTTTTTGGGATTTCAGTGTTGTGTGATTGTTGTTGCTTTTGTGAGTGCACTCAATAGTAAACCAATAAGTGATCCACCATTTCTTTCAAGTTGCACGTGTTGCAGACTGGGCATGGGGACATCTTGCAGCGGAATAGAAAAGCATTCAGATGTGCATGCCCTGAACAAATATGGTGAAGGATTTTGGAGAGGGGGAATTTCAGTGCCGGCCTATCTCCTGGGTGTTGCTGTCAGCCACTGAGTACATATCACAGTACCTGACATGTACCACGTAACTGCAAATATTATTAATTATTATTATCTCTAATAATAATTACTATTCTTATTGATTATTATTACTATTTATTATCATTATTTATTCTAAATAACTCCATGTAATAGTAATTATTATTATCTTTAATAATAATTACTATTCTGTAGTTATTATTATTATACATTCATTATTATTATTACATTACTATTATTATTAAAGTACTTTAATTACAATAATTAATATAAATACTTTAATAATATATTCATTAATAACTCATGAATAATTCTGGTTAAGCTATGTACTCCTGTTATACAAGATACATAACTTTTAGGCCCTTTGCCCTCATGTCACGTGAAATATCCAGAGTAACAGAAATCAATCTTTCCCCTCTGGTTACGCCCACATTCCTTAACATTGGAATATTTCACGTTTAAGATATGTACTTTAATATCTTATTAATAAAAGAACTTATTAATATTATAATAATTAATTAATACTTATAAGATGTACCAATAATAAATGACATCATTATAAGTTAATAACTTTATTAATATTAATAACAGATCAATTAATACAAATGTCATGATGTGATCCAATCCCACTAAGGACTACTGATGAAAGATGTGTCCCATAACACAGCCTTAGTAGAAATCACATCATAAACATTAACAGATCCTCCCAAAAGGATCTGTCTTGCCCCTGAAGTTCCACAGTACCTCCTAGGTCATGGAAGCGCTCACAGTTCCCCCTTGAGGAGCTCTTACAATATATAAACAGACTGTAAACAGTTGTTTATCCCCCAGAGAATATTTAGAACACCACAGCACAGTACATACCTTAGAGTTATTTACCTTGCTTAGTTCCCCATTCTCCAACAATCCCCCAATTCTGGATAATCTATAGTTTAATACTGTTATTACCTCAAGAATTGGCCACAGCCTACCTTCAATAAGGTAGTCACCACAAACCCAAGTTGAGTCTCTCCTTGGATGCCTATTAATACTTTGTATTGATTTGGATGCGCCTAATTAGAGCAATTAGAGCAAGCCTCTCAGACAAGACTTACTGATTGAGGAAGTACCTTTTTTGTAGGACTCAACCATTACCCAAACCACTTCAAACCATCAACCTAACTCAGTTACAACCCTTAACCACGGTTAGTTCCACACCCAGGCTGACAGTTGCCATTGCTTGATGAGATGACTCCTGGCCAATGTGAGGCGCTGCTTGAGCTTTAGGGTTCCATGCCATCCGTTCTAGGCCTGCCCTTTCTTCTGATCCACCATCTTGTTGCCTCAGGCACCCACATGTCCAGGGCACCACAATACACAAATAGAAACGTGAGCCGGGAGTGTTTTTACTATTTCAGGAATTGGCAGCATGAGATACTGTCCTGTTTTTGGTGCCATAGGGTGGGTCAGCCTGTGTATCACAGCTTGACTGTCCAAGATGATCTTGATCATCTGGATAAATCCTTGATCCACAATCCCCATTGCAAGTTTGAGTCCCAGAAAGAGCCCAGCCACCTTGCATTCAACATTTGAGGCCTCATCACTCAATCCTAGATACACTATGTCCAAAAAGGTTTTAATAATTGTAGCAACCAGAAGAAATACATTTCTTTGTTAGATTATGATCTATCTCTGTACTTGACTAGATAGCAACTTCAATAAGCAAGAAAAGAAATTTTCAATCTCAGTTATTATTCCTGTGCAAGACAAGAAGTCAGAGCTTCTCAAACAGAGAATAAACTGACAATATTTTTCATTCTCTTTCTCAGTTTACTCTAGAGAAACATTTTGTTTATTCCTCTATCTCTCCTCAGTCTTTTATACTAGCTATTCAACCTTGTGTTGCTTCTAGGTAAAATTTCTTCTCTTGCTTATTGAAGTTGCTATCTAGTCAAGTACAGAGATAGATCATAATCTAACAAAGAAATGTATTTCTTCTGGTTGCTATGATTCTTACAACCTTTTTGGACATACACTGCCAGCATAATTGCCTAGGTTGAGTTCATCCCAGTTAAACTAGGATGCAACCAACCAATTTAAAGTAGGTTGACCTCAACCAATGAAATATAAAACCAAGGGGGGTCCCTTGGGTTTATATTTCATCAGTTGATATCAACCAAGTTTAAATTGGTTGAGTGCATCCCAGTTTAACTGGGATGACTTCATCCTAGGTAAATATGCTGGCAGTGATAGTTTATCTAGGTTTGAGTGATGAGGCCTCAAATGTTGAATGCAAGGTGGCTAGGCTCTTTCTGGGACTCAAACTTGGGATGGGGATTGTGGATCAAGGATTTATCAAGATGATCAAGATCATCTTGGACAGTCAAGCTGTGATACACAGGCTGAACCACCCTATGGCACCATAAACAGGACAGGATCTCATGCTGCCAATTCCTGAAATATTAAAAACACTCCCGGCTCACGTTTCTATTTGTGTATTGTGGTGCCCTGGACATGTGGGTGCCTGAGGCAACAAGATGGTGTTGAAATTCCATCTTTGCAGGTCTCCTTTCCCCTCCTTTTCCCAGCCATGTCACCCCCTCCCCCTCCAGATTGAATATTCATCTTGTCATCTTCTGCCCACAACCTGTCCCTCAGTTGTAAATAGCATATAAACTAGTGATCAAGATAGCAATAAAATCATCAGTCTTCTGCGCGCTTTTCCCTGAGGTCTCTACAGCATACAACCTCTTGTAGCGTGTGTGCTTTTCCACCGCGCAACCTAGCAGCTTGCCGTCTTAGAGGGCTTCCTTTTGTTCTTTTCAGCCTCTAGAATAAATTCAGAGTCTTTGTTATCACTTCATCCTCCGACCTCTGGCCATAGCTTCATCAGATGGTGGATCAGAAGAAAGGGCAGGCCTAGAACGGATGGCATGGAACCCTAAAGCTCAAGCAGAGCCTCACATTGGCCAGGAGTCATCTCATCAAGCAATGGCAACACCCAGGAGATAGGCCGGCACTGAAATTCCCCCTCTCCAAAATCCTTCACCATCTTTGTTCAGGGCATGCACATCTGAATGCTTTTCTATTCCGCTGCAAGATGTCCCCATGCCCAGTCTGCAACACGTGCAACTTGAAAGAAATGGTGGATCACTTCTTGGTTTACTATTGAGTGCACTCACAAAAGCAACAACAATCACACAACACTGAAATCCCAAAAACTACGATCTGTCTCACTGACAGCAAGATATCTTCTGAACGCTCCCAAAGCCACTCTGGCGGTGGCACAATTCATCTGCAACACCAGCAGATTTTTGGAAACCAGAAGCTGTGTTCAACCATTGACAGAATTTTCAAACCTTTGTTCCTCAAATATATAGTGTCTTTGTTGTTTTCATTTTCCCCATTTTTTTCTTTTTTTCCTCCTTATCTTTTATCCGCTTGCTCCTTTGCTCTCCTTCTTCTTCTACTGGTTTGCAGTTGTGTCGGAAGTTTTTTAGTCCTTAGGGCATCCGCTACAGCTAGCTCTATGCTTGTCTTACTTGTGTTGGTACCTCATAGTGTGCAATGTCAAAACAAACTGCACTTTAACCCCCCCCCCCCCCGATTCACTGCGAAGAGGGTTGTATCGCCTACAACCCCCCGCGGTAACGTCGGCCGGAGCCGACCGACATAAGATCGGTCTGCAAAAACCGATCTTGTATCGGCTGAGCCTCCCGATACATTTAAGCTCAGCCGATACAAGATCGGTTTCGCAGACCGATCTTATATCGGTCGGCTCCGGCCGACGTTACCGCGGGGGGTTGTAAGCGATACAACCCATTTCGCAGTGATTGGGATGTGTGACACATGTTTGCGCGAGGTGATTGCAGTAACCTTACGCTTGTACTCCGGAGACGACCAAGGAGTTGGAAAAACCCTCCAGCCAAATGGATCAAACCAACACAGCCAACTTCAAGAAATGATAAGCCGCTTGTACTCTAAAACAACAGGACTTATGATAAGCTAGGTGTTGGGGGTTTTATTTTAGCGCGTTTGACGCAATTTCTGACCCCGGCATGTATGTTACCTCACATATATTCTGTCACCTGTGTCACACCTCTGGGGGATTGACCATGATGGTCTTTTTCGCATCATCAGTCCATCTTGACTAGGTATTGTTATTAGCCGGCGTGGCCAACCGGACGGTTCATTCTCACCTTTCGGCCCGATTCTTCAATTTACTGTTGCTTATTCCAGTAGCACATATTTGTAGCGAAAAATGTTGCTCTTACGGGCACTCTTAATCATAGTTGGTTATCCTCACTTTCATCTCTATGAGTTATGCATGTGCGACCAAGCGAAGGACTTTCTGACTTCAATTTCTTTTGGACGTACATAGACATGTGGTGTCATGGTTCCGACTTTCTTGACACCTACGGAAAAATTGACTCAAGAAGCTTTGCAACGGAGTACGTTCGGTGGGGCAATATATTCAGCAGAATTTCATGTGGTGGACATTGACGGCCCTGTTGCTACCACTGCGGGGGCGCAAGCCAGATCAAGGCTTACCTTCCAACTTTGAACATTCGTCTCATCAAGTCACATCGAGCTATGAACCTAGCCCTGAAAACTTGGCACGGGCTTTCCTCGATCATGAGCGCACCACCACCCAACTTGCTTTGAGTCGGGCTCCTCAGCATGAATTATCAATGGCCGAAATGTGGAGGGGATTATATCCTCGGTTAGGATTGGCAGCGGCAACTAGTGCCCTGGCAGTTTTTATATTATTTTCATCTGCACTAGGAAATTGCTCTGCTGGCACATGTGTTGTAAAACATTTCTCTCTAATTGAAAGAAGGATCTTGTGGGCGATTTTAATCTATATGAAAGTTCTTGTAATTGCTTTTTTATGGTTCATAATTGCACGCCGAACTCCCAGAGCCAGACATATAATCTAACTGGGGGACAAAGACATCCACACTTCCGGCCGGGCTCAAAAACACCGACACAAGACTATGTTTGAGCCATAGCATATCTTATTTCCTCTCTTTATTTCTTGAATATTTATTCCCCACTTATTTCATTCACTTGTTTGCCTTGAACTCTGATAGAAATAAACTCCAACAGGCCAAACTATCCGCCCAGATGCCATTTGATTATATTTCATTTTCTTTGCTGTTTGATATATTTTAACAAGATCTTTGAATTTGTGAAAAGCTTCCAAATTTTAGATTTGTATCTGTTGAATTCTACTCCCCCACATCATGATCAGAGCTGAAACTATCCTTGGTTTGGAACCATTTCAGGATCTAGTGCTAAAAACTTCTTCCAGTCTAAGTGTCACACTCTGTGATGCCAAGGACTGACATCTTTCTAGCTACACAAAGTGCAAGGGAAAAATGTTGGAACCAAAAATATATTTTTATGTTTCTAATCTTTTATATTAATATTTAAAAGATTCAATCTTTTAAGCAGGGGCCTGCAAGCACGATCTGATGTATTGGGTACAATCCAGTCAAAAGAAATATACCTCCCAAACGATTGCCAAGAACTTGGACATCCTCTTCAGCCATCTCTCTTCCGAACTCACCCAACTCCTCAACGCTATCCAGAACCTCATCCCACTCGCCTCCCGTTCAACCAACCTGGGCATCCAAGTCTCCGAAAGACTCCACCAGGAACATTATCAGTTGGTCAACAAGAAGACCCAACAAGCTCTATGGAAAAAATTACTTGACCTGACCTCCTTCTCCGGTCAACAACTCAACCACGATCTCACTCTCGCCTCTGAATCGATCAAAATCTTGAGACTGACTTGGATCAAACTAGAACAGATCTGTACCGATCTATTAACCTATTGAAACAATGTGGGGTGTTGGGCTAAACACAAAGACTGGAGGTCAGCCATGCTAACTCTAGGCTGACAGTGTTCCTTATGCTTGACCCCCTTCTCCAGGTGTGCATGGGTGCAACCCAAGTCTTGAAAAGTGTAAGATGGAGAGATCTTATAAATTGCAAAAACTTGAAAATAACCAGTAGTAGTAAACTTAAAACAAAAGAAAACATTTTTCAATATAAGAAAATATAATAGAAAGGAAAAAAAATAATTTGAGTTTTTACCTGATAGAATTGTTGAAAATATAAATGAGCAGACAATGATTTAATTGAAATGTGAAGCAGAAACTCTAAATCTTTTCAATACAGGAAAACAAATTATATGAGTAACTTGATAAATAAAATGAAACTTGAACAATGATCTGCCTCCAGATCTCCCCCTGAATGTGTATTCTAAGAAGATAATTGTATTCAATTGGTTTGATGATCACTGAGCTAAGACAAGAATGAATGAGATGAGTGATCAAATTGTTGCAATGACGGATGATTTGCATTTACCTGTGCTTGAGTCTTGATGAGTGTTCTCCCTTGTGTTTGTTCTTGAGCATGAGGATTTTGGCACTTCAGGAGACGACTTGACTCAAGTAATGTAGTCAATGAATGTTCTAGAACTCAAAAAACTGCGCTTGTACACATCATCAATTGACATGTTGGTGACATTTCATCCAACAACAAGTTTAGTTCAACAATACACACACCAATTGAACGGAAACAGGTCATTTCATGTATGTGTACTACATGAATAAAAGTGAGAGCAACACTATCTTGCCTCCAGAAAGAAATTTTAGGTCATGATTCATAAATTGGTTTCATTTCAAAAGCTACCATTCTAATAAAATCAGTCAGGGTGATTTGTTTTCAAGGTGGAGACCCCAAAAATTTTGTCTGTACCCAGTTCCAAAAGTACTATTTCGGCCAAAGTGCAGCCACAAGTGTCTGTTAAAAGATAAATATTCTTTGGTTTTGTTTTACTTGAAGCTGAGAGAAAATGTAGAAATTTTTCAAAAATAAATAAATTTTATAGACCATTGTGTCATGTTCTGTATCAGATGCTTTCCTTGCGATTGTATCTGAGCGATTTCAGTGAGAAGTGGAATTGTTTGGCTTTCTTCGTGGTTTGTTCGGTACTCCCCGAGAGCTTCCTGGAAGTCAACCAAGCTTGATACAAAATTCCAAGGTTGATAGAAATCCCATAAAAGGCAAAGAGGACCCTGTTTCCACATGAGAGTTGTGATGAAGCTCGAATTAATTCACGTCCGTTTTTTCTTCCAAGTGTTCAGTTACTTACAACAAGATACTGAGGAACCGCAGTCGAACCTTTCCGTCCTTCAGAACGACGTCTGGAGAAATCACCCCCCAAAGTGTCAAACAAATTGTCCCCACGGTGACCATCGTGTAAGAAAGCGAACTAAAAACTAAGGTCCGATCTGTGTTCCATCAAAAGTAATAGTATGCACATGTTTAATCAATCAGATTACATTACGATGGCCTTGAGTGTTTTCTCACAAGAGTTATTCGTGCCGAGGTTTGTCGCTAATTTCACTCTTAGTTGTTTCAAGTTGACTTTGCCATGAAGGGCAGGAGTAAGCGAGTCAAGATAGACGACAGGGTTCCCACTCAGCTCTAGTGGCAGGCTAACTTCCCGGGGTGAGATTCTGTCGGCCGAGGGTTTTGGGTGACTGAAGAATTTTTCACAGTCCACCTGCTTTTGGAAAGTTTTTAGTTGGATGACAAAACAGGGTACCCAAAGCGCAAAATTAATGATTTCGCCAAGTGACCAGCATGCAAAACTGATTTGCATACTATTTGTCAGGTTTAGTGAATCCTGACTCAAGACGAGCAAAAGTGGAAAGAGTTCAAACACCAAAGCCAAGGTGGTTGGGCTTGTTGGAGCGGGGCTCTTGGAACATTGCTGAAAGTCCGACGCAAGTACTGTCAAACTTTCCATCCGGGAGAATATTTCCCGTACTCTAGCTTGCAATATGTTGGCCATGTGATTCGCATAAAAATTCGAGGCTATAAGGGCGATGGAAACGAGCAGTGGTGATCCGAGGAACAGACAGTTCCATACTCTGGGAGACATCTGAATTCTTTTGACGTTGTCTAAACCGAGAGTGCAATTCCTTACCTCGGGTTGATTGAACAAACTCAAGGCTGAAATAGCGGCCCCCTAAAGAAAATGAAGGTTATTTTTTAATAGCCGAGTTCAAATTGATTGCTGCCGATGACTAAATTTTTTTTGTTGCTCACCCAAGCCATGCTATATCGGAATGGATCGACCATCAGAATCTAATCAAAGAAGATTGACAGAGGGATGCTCACCAAAAACTGCCCAGCCAGGCAGGATACCACACCAAAGTTTGTAAGATCAAAGGGTTGGGTAGGACCTAATTGCCAGAGTACGGATCAACCTATCGAGGTCAGTAAAACTTTGTCGAGTGGAGTGGATAACTTGTAGAGGAATCGAAGCCAACCTTGCCATCCCAAAAATTTATTTCGTCTGTAATCCAGTAAGTTAGGTTAGTTTATGACGATAAACTTGTTGTATGAGCTGGAAGTTGGCATACAGCAGATGAGAAGTCCAACACCCACAGCTGAAAAAATCGAAGTCAAAGCAAACATAGAGCCCACTGGAGACAAATAAAATTTTCCTTATCATCCTCATTCAAAGAAAGAATATGGGGAAACCTACTCACCATGTGGGGTAAAATATTCACCGTCGCTTTTATGAATACTCCGGACAAACCACAGCGTACCTTTGCGCCATCTGAGGATGATACTGGTACAACAAACAAGTATCACCCTGTGGAAAAATAACAAGGTGATTAACGCGTGGCCGGGGGCTCTTGGACCTCAAAGAATCGCATAGATAAGCAGAACTTACTCACCAAATCATCATCACAGCGATAGAGCAAAACATCACTCGTACAGTGAAACTGGGTGTGTCTTTCACGATAAACGCCGCGAGTCTTGCTTCGACAGAAGGTTTCGTTTGATGAAGCGTAATAAATTGACACATAGTATCAAACAATTCGTCCGTAGAAGAAGACGGTTTAGCAGTCATGGTGAGTTAGCTTGCGCTTGCGCACCATGTGAAATTCAAAAGTGAAATACTTGGGAGGACGTTTGCACTAAGAATTTTGTCTTCGATTTCTGATTAGTGAAACAAATAAAGGGTTTGAGGACATGAATAATTCTGGTTCTTGTTGGAACGGGCTTTTTCCTAGTACGGCATGGCTTCAGTCATGATTGAACGCAGGCATGCGATAATCCAGTCCTCTTTACGATTGGGGTCCTGAACAGCCACGGCACAAGGGCCCCAACCACTTCATCCTTAGAGACGGTTGGACATTTTACGATAAACTCTTTTACTCAATCATTCCTTTATCAAAAACTTCAGGAGTGGGGCAGAGACTGACATGGCGTTTTTTTTCGTTTTCAAGGGAAAAATAAGGCCTGGCTGAAGGTGTATCTTGTATCCTGCTCTAGACGGTTCGGGAAGGGTTTCAATGCTGATCTTTACACAAATGTCTTGAGGCTGGATACCGTTTCGCTTTGGGGACTTCTTCGACAGGATATGCATGTAATGGGGACGGGGTTTCAATCTGTGATTTCTCCGCCCTGTGCCGTTCTACTCAGCCCTTGGATCCGTGGTTGCAACTTTGGCAGTGAAATCGTCAAGGTTAAGAAGCAGTGTGGTCGAACCAAAAAGCTGTCATGGAAACCAAAGCTAAGACGTTATACATGTAGGCTACAACCAGAGATGAAGGGCAAGAGAGGGCATGCGTCAAAACAGTTTATTCTACACAGTTTCTAATTGGGGTCAATGACTTAGAGGTAAGGTCATGTTTGGATTATTTTTCTGCTCATTCTGTTTCCTCATACACAAATTTCCAATCTTGATCGTCGGATCCTACATCCAAAGGGTGTAGTAATTTAACCAGATAGGTTACAATTAGTGACACACTCCTACACTTGCGGCTGTTTTGGTCTGTCAAGAACAGCAATACTTGCAAAACATGTTGTTTTTCTCATCTCAAAGGGGAGTGGCTCACCAAATCTTTATGTGTTCCCAGGATAATCAAACATGATTTTGACATGGTTTAACTTTCAAATACTCTTATTCATTGTGGCAAAGATAAAGAAGAGTATAAGTTAGAGATTTGAGAGGGATGTGATCTTATAGGGCAAAAATCTCTCAAATCACATTCCATCTGCTAACTAGAACATGATTCTAAAATTTCACATTCACAGATTTACTAATTGAAGATGAAGTCTAGTCCATCCCAACCTGTAGGGGTAATTGTATCATTGACCATACCATTGACTCCCTTCTCATGGCATACTTTTTGGGTGTTTTCCCTTCAAGGTGCTTGTTTGGCATAAATTTGGTGGATGTGGATGATGGTGTAAGGTGTTCTAAGAATTACTAATGATAAGGAGACAAGAGGAAGCTTTTACTGCAATCTAAATTTTTGGTCTTGATCAATTTTTTTTGGATGAGGCTGGTCTCCTTTATCCAATGTATTAGAGGGGGTATCAAATATGACCAAATCCACCATCATGTAATTGACTGGTCTGAAAAAAACCATTATTTTAAAAACATTTTTTTCCTTTCCCTACACCCTTTTGAAACCCACTGGTGGAAAAACAATATTTTTGGGTAATTGCCTGGTTTTAAAAGTGGATTTGACTATGTTTGATACCCCTAATAATTTTGCATGAAAAGGAAATAGAAAGATGGCAGATTAAAGGAAAGGTAACTTCATGACAAATTTTCACAAATCAAACAAGATGTGAGTTCAATATATGGCTCATGAGCAACAGGTAAGTGGGGTGAATTTGAAAACGACTATCTTAATTGAGGTACTGGCTCTGTAAATAAACATGAGATCAGGAAATTATGGTCCTAAAGGACAGCCTATTTATTAAAAAAAAAACATAATGACCAATTCCCAATTAAATGGGTTTTGTCACAGAATCTTGGATCCCAGCTTTTCTCACTCAAGAGAGATGTTTTTCAGTACAAGAAAACATATTTGAATTATTTTTAACCTCTGCAATTTTTGCATATTTTCCATGGCGGAACAACTCAAGCATATTGGTTTGCCTGATGATGCTACATAAATGTTTTTTCACAAAATAAATATCAGTATCCATTTTCAGTTTTATTTTATTCATGATGATCATATTTTGAAAATGCTAACTCTTTTCCCCAGGATTCAGGAACTTGGACATTCTTTTTCAGTAATATAGGATGAATTTCCTCCTCATTAGATAGTTTCTGGAATTGTGGAAAAAATCCTTCCAAAATATCATTTAATTCCAACTTCATTCTATCCTCTTCCTTCAAAGATTTTTGGTTGCCACATTTCTGGTCTGATAAAGAACTTTCACCTAGCTTTCCAAATGAATGGGGGTTTTGAATCTGGATCATTGTACTTTTCTCTGGAAATGTTTCTTTTCCATCACTGTGTGTGATGGCAGAAAAATCAAAAGAAACTCTTGATAAAGGACTACCTGAAGAACATTTGAGGTGGAACCAGTACTTGTTTTCACAATTCCTGGATTTGAATTTCTGACAGCTTCTATTCAAATAAATAACAGATCATCATGTCAACTATTTTCATCTAACCTTTGATAATATAAATGAAAAATTATATCTCAATTTCACATACCTTTTGTCATTGAATGACTCACACCAAACTCATTTTGTTGGTGAATTTGAGCTCTTCCACCAATGAGATCCCCCCCACCATCAGTAATCAAACATTTTGCCCCATGATTTAAAGCTGGGGAGCTATTGAGGGAAGCCATAAAAGCCCAAGAAACAAGGAAAATTTGTAAATAAAAATGGCAGAAATTGATTTGGGGAGTCTTGAATCCAGTCATAAAAATTGTGATTAAGGATTAGAAAAAAATAGAATATGGCTGAATATATTAAAAATAACCAGATCAAAATATATGTCTGTAAAGAGCTTATAGGGATTGCAAGAAATTAGTTTTTCAAAGACAATGCAGATTAATGGACTGAGTTTTCCAAAAAATGTGATCTCGAGCAAACAGGATACAACTATGCAGTAATACATAAGTAAATATGTTTCTTAAAAATCCAATGAAACATAATTCAGTGGTTAGAGGTATTGTTTCATCACAAAAAAACCCTTTATCAATTACTGTAAAGCTTGGCTCATTCACACTTGTCACACCTTCTATTTATTTAAAACAATGGAAACATGTACATACATTCTGTCTGGTGACTCATCCTCAACCAGGGTTTCATTGATCAATAATTTCATACAAATCTGGGTGGTGTAATAAGCACAGATACCACAAAGCCCAACAACCAATGACCAAAATTAATTTCTGAGATTCAGTGTATGAAAAATAAAGCATCTACTATTTTGAATATTATTACTTTAACACTTGCCTCATTCAAACATCTCTCTATTCAAAAGCTAAAAGTCTCAGAGACAGCTGAAAAGTTCCAATTGATCAAGTGTACAGAGCCCAGGCACACACCTCTGCATTGAATGGAGACACCATGGCCAGCGCTAGGCCCAGGAAGTAACAAATTTCCCCAGTACTCTCATTACATATGTTAAGTATTGATAAATAAGGAGTACTGGGGGTAAAAATAAGACATCATGTGGTATGGAAATAAAGGGAAAAAATATCTCCATATGTATTATGTGTAAAAAGCATAGGTATTCACACTGTGGCTTATTCCATGGCACATTTCCACATAATCAAGCCACAATTATTCCTACATAATAATGATACACTTATAAAAAAGCCAAAATATTTTCTCAACAATAAATATAATAATAGCAAGAACACATATACAGTGCCTCTAGTGACAGATACCCAAGGCCCAAGCCTATGTAGTGTCACCAGATGGGCAAAAACTTGGCCAAAGTGCCCACAAGTTGGTCTTTGGCACCCATGAGTACTCAGAGGGATCCCAAGATTATTTGAGGAGGCCTCCATCCGCCCAGAAAATTCTCCTCATGCTCTAGAATACTTCTTAGAATCTTACCCACCTTTTGCAATAGTATACCCATTGTTGAATTGTTAGATTTGTGCTATGAAATAAATAATATATATTGTAGATTTTTGTTAGTCTGTTGAGAAAGGCTACCAGACAAATGGATAATAATGATGTATATACAAATTGATGATGATAATAATAGTGTGTATGAGAATCACAACATGGCTCAAATTTAGGGCTAGTTATATCAATGCCCACCACTGGTGGGTGTGCACAAGCCCATAAGTTCCTCCTTTTCTATTGAAGCATTTGAGTAGACTTGCTTTCTCTTTCCTTCTGACCCATTTCAATCTGTACTTTCCAAGTTAACTTGGCGCTTCTTAGCTATCCCATGCTCAGCCCAAAGGTTTTTTCTCTTTTGCACATTTAGTCCTATCACTGCTTTTACCTTACCTTTGATGGCTTTTGTATTGGTGTCTATGAGCTCAGCTAGCGCCTTGCTTGATCTTTTATCACATTGCTTTTCTTTTCTTTGATGGTACTGCTTTCAGCGCTGGCTGAAAGCTGTCCGAAAATGTGTCACATGTTCTAATGACTCTAGTTTGGGTAGTAGGGGGTCCTTGATGTCAAGATTGGAAGCCCTGATGGCCTTTGGCGTTTGTGACACCTCTGGTGTGACATCTTGTGGTGATTGAGTCACAAGTACACATAGGCTTGCAGACACATTCTGCTCAACATGAATTGCCAGGTAAGGCCCTTAGTAGTTATTATTTAGCCCTGAAATCCTGCCAGAAATTCTACTGTGTCCACCTAGAATTACTTGTATCCTTTCTAAGTGCTTTCAACCTGTACAATTTCCACCCTGAAAGCCCTCAAGACTTCAAGGGATGATTACTGGTAAGTAAAATACCCTTTCTCTTGATAATTCACACTATTCTTCTGCTGGGATTCAAACCAAACCTGTCTACAGACCCCAGTGTTTCCAGGTACCTAAAACAATAACTTAGAGGTACTAAACCACCCCTGATTCATCAGGCCCCTCTGGTTGTAATTATATTAATTCATTAATATAATTATTCACATTTTTCCCCTTATTTTTACCCCAAAATTCACCCATAATTCCTTGGATTTATCCTCAGGAATTTTGTCCCAGAGTTTTTAACTTTAATATTATCTTTTGTTGCACCTTTTGTAGCTAGAGAGACTTATCCTTGGAATCACATAGGCTGACATGATCCACTTGTGGCAATGTGATACTGGATAAAAAAGGGGGGATGAGTAGAACAAAATGAAAGATGGAAAAAGTAAACAAGGAAAAGTTTGATTGAGTTAAATCAAAAAAAATATCCACTAAATCAGGGATATTTATTTCTACAAGCTGTGAGTGATGATTCAGTAAAAAAAAAATCAAGCAAATGTTTCACAGTCCAGCTTATTTGTTTATGTTCTATTTTCAATAAAGGTCTTTGGGGGATGAGGAGACAATATCCCAAAAAAATGTTTCTCACCCAAGGCTATTATATGTGAGAGTTATCCATGAAGACTTTCTAAATCTGGAAAATTCTAATGGTCTAAAAAGTGTGTGCATATTCTTGACACTCACACTACCAGCATGAATCCCAGTGGCACTGGGATATACTGAAAAAAATTAACCTTGGATGACATGAACCAATGAGACAGAAATCCAAATTACCTCCCTTAGGTTTGAATTAAATGAGTTGAGAAGACTGTGTCTTAATTTGAGTGAGTGCATCCCCATTTAACTGGGATAACTCCAACCTAGAACATGATTCAGGCAGTAGATAATAAGCAAATGTCAAGTCAGAGAAGGAGAAGAAGAATATTTTTTCTGATGATATAATAGCTACTAGGGTTTGGTTTCCATGATGAAACAGAAGATACCTTCAGAATTGATGTAGCTACAATTTGGCCAGCTATGCTGGCTCTAAAGCTGAATTTTGTTTTGCAGTCTACATTGAAAAGATTCTGATTAGGTGGTCTTTTGAATACGGGTGAAGTTTGAGGGGTTTATGGTCAATAGAAGGTTCAAGATTGATGGGATGTCATTCATCTTGACTTCACCCTTCACTACAAGCTTTGAATGTCATCGGCTACCAGTTTCTTAAGGTTTTCTCGTACTCTCCAAATGCTTGATGACATACCCCAAAGTCTCTCCAATTCGCATCGGACCACAAATCAAGAGAATCCATCTTGCTCTTGAACAAGCTGGGGCAACCCTTGATCTTTCAAACCACAATTCCATGGCTTGAATGTACTAGAATATTTATGGGGATCATTGGTCCACCTTTTTGGATTCAGGAGTGGTCACCTCAAATGAAGATTTTTCTTCCATATGGAAAACGCGTAATTATCTGTGTACATAATCATAATCCATCTATTGATTTCAATGTCCAAAGAAGAAAGTAAAGTTGCCTAAAAGGAAAACAAGAGGTAAGCACTTTATATGCAGATGAACAATGGAAGAAGCGTCAATAAAGTCTTGGACTTTTTTTTTTTTTTTGATAAACAATCAGAAGCGATAACCAATTGGATAAAGGAATACATGAAATGTAAAAAAAAAGGGAGAAAATCGATGACTATGCGCATGTTTGAAAAGAACCGATAAACCTCACTGTTAGCAACCAACCCAACAAACCAGAAAAAAAAAACTGCAAGATTAAGGAAGCGATGAATTGAAGAGAGGAAGAAGAAAAAAAGGGACGATCCAGAAAAATAAGGCACAAGATGAGAGGATGGGAATTAAATAATCCGAACGGGATCGATACCAAGAGACTTTCTAGCGCTGATGATTGCGCCCAATTCTTTAATGGACTCCTCCAAGATGACGACATTATCCAAAAGCATGGACAAGCTGATGACGGTTCTCTCATTATCAAGAGGAGAGGTGTCGGGCTGAACAGGGTGGTCAGGCACTTCTCCAGTTCTAAGTTTTCTCGAAGAGGATTGAGAGAGTTTGATGGTGGGTAGATGTGAACCATGGAGGGTCTTCTTTGTTGGTGTGTCCGGTCCGGGATTTTCAGAGTCCGTGTCGCTCTCTTCCTCGTCCGAAAAGTTAATCTTCAATAGCGACCGCTGTCGTTTCTTGGTCGAACCGGGCGTGCTCACGGGGACGATGGTCAGCTTGATCAAGCCGGTCTGTTGATAATGGTCCGAGAACGGCTTCACGGCCACCGGCCGATGCGCTCGTCCCGCAGCCAAGTCGATTGGCTTGCCAGCCTGTATTCGTGGATTGGGCGCAGTTGGCGAGGGGGATTTGGAAGGGCTGCCGCTCTTAAAGAGCGAGGAGAAAAACGAAGACTCCTTCGGCTTGGTGGGAGGTTCATTAGGCGAGACAGCCGTCTTTTGAGGGTTTTGGATTGGTTGTCTCGCCGAATTCACTATCCGATGCTCCTTGTCGGCAACAGCTTCAGACTTGGGCATCGTGCCTGTCAGTGTATCCAATGCGTCTTCCAGATTTTCAACGAAGATTAGGCCTTGACGACGTTCTTTCAAGTACTTGTCAAAGTTGGTGATCGTCTTCCGATAGCCTGCCACTTGCTCAGCAAGTTGTCGGTAGACCTCCAACAGACAATCGGCACCACTTGCCCCCTGGGGTCGGCTAAAAGAAGATTCCAAGGTCCTCCTCGAGCTTGACTTTCGATGACTACTGACGTACTCGTCCACAGCAAAGTCGATCGATCGATCGTCACCTTCGTCATAGTCAACTATCGGATTCCGGGGGGTACATGAGCTTAAAATCGATTGATCAAACGAATCATCATCATTTGGGTCAGGAGTGGGTAACATCCATCCTTCCAAAGACCTTGTTGGACAGGAGGCTAACGTAGCAACACAACCCGTGAGAATCAAGTTCAGAGCTGGTGGTTGGACAAAAAACTTGGCTAGTGATTCCAAAATGCTAGATATCAGAGGGGTTTCGGCAGACAGCCGGTGTCGAATGACTGGGTGATCGATGAAATCTAGAG
This sequence comes from Puccinia hordei, assembly GCA_007896445.1. NCBI lineage: Eukaryota > Fungi > Basidiomycota > Pucciniomycetes > Pucciniales > Pucciniaceae > Puccinia > Puccinia hordei. Next base: position 656,620 of record RDRW01000040.1, on the reverse strand, counting down.
GGGATTCGTACTTGGGAATTGGTTGATTGTGGTTGAAGTTACCCGGGCGCATACTTTGGCGCTTGTCGCCGGCAGGTTGGGAGCTTGGAATCACTGAGGCTGAAACGTAGTCAAACAGTAATCCACGACGGAATGTAGCCGTTCCTGTCAATTCTGCCTCGGCATCCAACAGATAATGTTGAAAGGCAGTACTGAGAGATCCAGGGGCTGAGTCGGTTTTCATCACCATACTAGATGGGTCAATCAACTCGACTAAGTTGGATAGAAACTCGATCTCATCCCTGTGAGCTCGGTAGGTTGGACAGGGCGAACAATGGATACTTTTGACTAAGTCGAATGAAGGCTTTAAGCAGTGAGATCTGCCTGTACTCGTGCTTTGTGCATGGGTCTGAGTGCCTGGGGTAAACGAAGACAACGTGCTTGCCGAGTGCATTTTCGTGGGCGTGGGATACATGTACTCCTCGTCTTCATTAGACGCCGACTTGAAGGGTTCACTCTCGCCAGGGTATTTAAATTCTCCATCAGCATCTTCTGGTTCATCATCTGAGTCAACTTTGTTACCGCTTGCAGGGTAGACAAATTCTGATTCTTCTTGGTCAGACTTTTGAGAATCTGAATCGAGCCCATTCTGTTGCTGATTGGCATCCATTCTGTGAGGAAATGGGAATGCTGTTGCGCTCGGATCAGGAATAATATCCAATAAGGTAAGGGCATATCGATCATGCCTGACTAGAATCACATGTAATAACTTCAAAGCTGCCGTAGCTGTTGGGCTGTCGGTAGATTGTATATTGTTTACCAGCAAGTCCTTCAACGTGAATCGACCCAGCGAATTGAAGTACGTAATCCCCGTGTCAGAAATCAACCTATCCCCTTCATTTTGGACCCGCCGTCCGGGCTTGGCTTTGTTGAAATCAGCCTTAATGATCGAGATCGCCCCGGAGTTTCGTCGGTTGGGATTGATGAAAGGGGACGAGGGTCCCAGTTGCATGACTTCATTCTGGTTCGAGCTTGGCTAAAACAAGACCGGATATCAGAAACTAGAACGAATTTTCAAAGATAGGAGAAAAATGGCGAACACGGTGGCCTGCGGCTAATTCGAAATCTTCGTCAGCCTCTGCCATTAAAAATCTGAGTACACTATCACTCAGTTCACCGTCAGTTTCTAACAGTGATAACGTCGCCTCGAGGTAGCTCATCACAGCCACTGCGCTGCCATCATTTTCGGAGCATTCGAGCAGAGAGGGATAAATGATCCCGGAGAGGAACGATTTCCGAATTGAAAGCAGCACGGTCGATGAAACAGCTGAAGCCACGATTTCGGACGGACTTGGTCCAGATTCATCTTGTACTGGTTCTGTAAAATGGTTCATTGAGTTGTGTCTTGCGGAACCAAGAAAAGCTGATCTGGGTGATTGGGAAGCTAAGAGTATCTCGGTTGGTGATATGTAATGGTCCAAAGTACTAGGACTCACATTCCTCATCACGTCCTGAGCAAACTCAATCATCTTCAAGAAAAGATCGATCTGTGTCCTAAATTCAGCTGATCCCGACACACCTAGGCCAATCAGAAGCCTCTGACGACGTTCCTCTCTCTCCTTCTCTTGAATCACCTGTGCGCTTTCAGCTGAGCCTTCCAAAAAATGTATGCCCATGCCGCCCAGGACCATTCTTCCAGTCGAGTCCTCACTACTTGGGTCACGAGGTGTGATGACCAGTTTGCTGGGGAGTAAACCATACGCAGCCCCTAAACTAGCGCCTAATACATCCGCAAAATCGGAGTCGAGTACCCATTCACCGAATGCCATAGAAATTGTATCAGCAGGCGTGGGTTGATCATCTTTAGTTGTTTGAGATGGCTGGGAGTTGAGGAAGGCATCTCCTGGAAGGTGGGAACATCGGCCCATCGCCAACTCCATCAGGAAAAGTAAACCAGCTCGGGCGAGGTCCCCGGTCCGGCCCTCTCGATGAAGAAAGCGTAAAAGATAGGAGAATATGAGCATGTCTGAGTCTCCTTTCAACGCACTGCCCATTGCAGCTAGTTTGGAATCCGATTTCCTGTTAGCTTCGCTGTACAGATGTTGGCCTGAAGACGAGAATGAGGAGCTAAGGGTGGTGTGAGTGGGACTGTTGGCCGTGTTGCCTGTGCCTGAGAACTCTGACGTCATTGGCGAGGGCGGCCGTGCGACGGGAGAGAAATGGACTGATTTGCGTGTGGCTGGTTGGATGCCAAGACCGGAGGGAACGGGAGACTGGGAGCCGGATGGCGTTATTGGCACAGGCTGAACAGTCGACGGTTCCGGAACAGCTTCGGCGAGTTGCACCTGCGAGGAACGAGAGCGATTGTGGATAAAAACAAGCAAAAGTTCTGGATATGTTTTAATTCGAGCACATAAGTCTGTTGTTCACATCCAAAAGCGAGAAAAGTGATCGCACAAGCCAAAATGGAAACAAGAAAATCAGTAAAACAGACCGCCTATCGAAGTGTGGTCGAACCAAAAAAACAAAATCAAATTTCTCACGGCACATTAGTTCTACGACAGCCTCCTCATAATTTGATCCTCCGCTGCCCCAACTAGCATCATCTCCTTCATCTGAGCCCAGTTCTGGCTCGACGCAACTCCGCAAGAGCCTGACCAATGGCTTGTGAACTTTAGCGTGAACGACGAATTTCTCGTCCATGAAGACGACGAGTGATAAAAAGAATTTAATGACCAATCCTTTGATGCCGATCGGTTGATCTGGCAAGGACAATGCGACTAGATTTCCTGGTACGTCATTTTCAAGAACTGTAGATAGAAACGTAAATTGAAGTTAAGAGTATCGGCTTATTGGATTGATATAGAAGAAGGAAGAGTGCATACAATACTCAACACATTCAGGAGTTTGAGAGGAAATTGGAGAGAGTGATGGGTTCAAGTTTGTGATGGGGATGTTGTTTTCAACCGCCAAACACTCCCAAATGAGTTCGAGTCTTTCCTTGAGAGAGGTTGATTCGAGGAGCTGGTGGCGCTGTCTGGGCGAGGACAGTGAATTCTGCGAGAGAATTGAGGAGGATATCAGTTGATTTTCTTCATCTTTATTTTCATATTATCTGGGCTAAAATAAGATGTTCTGGTTGTGTTGTCTGACCTTGATGACGTGCCATGAGTTTTGGAAGGTGATTAGTTGAGATTGAGAAGGGTCGGCCGATCGGTCGTTAGAAATGGAGGCGACTCGAGGGGTACTTGATGTTTTCGGTCCGACCCCAAGGACGTTGTTGATTGCCTTAAAGATTGACATGGTTAAGTGTGAGTTTGAAAAGTTGTAGCTTGAAGGAAATTATCGAAACTATTTTTGGAATGCGTGGTGCGTCACAGTCACAGATGTAGTGGCGACGGCCGCTACTGTCCGCGGATCCGTCGACGAAAAAAAACCCCGCTGTGAGGGCCCGGGGATGTCTGGCCGACGAAGGGTTGATTACGTCGGCGCACCACCGACCAATCGACCGAAGTCTGTGGTGTATACGCTGTTTTTGCTGTAATTGCACCCAATGAGCCAAACAAACAGCCCCAAAATTCAAGCTTCACAGACAAGCTGTTGCCCAATCAAACCTCAGCTGCCAATACTGCAACAAAAAATAAAAAGCTCAAATACCTGCAGTTGACATGCAGGATGACCAAGCTCATGACATTGGTCACACATGTATCTTTGTTGCCACATTCACTGCACTGCCAGAATAACTTCCTAGGATGAAGTCATCCCAGTTAAGCTAGGATTAAGCCAACCAACTTAAATGAAATAGGTTTGATTTTTTTTTTGCAGTAAATGTTTACAAAAACTTGGTTTTACATTTTTTTTTGAAACATGCCTTACACCGCTTATTCAAGCCCTGATGAGTTTAAGTTGGTGGGTTGAGGCTCTTTGACTCAAAATAATTGGTCATCAACAACTGGTAGGGTGCTGTACATATGGACATAAACACATCAATATAACATAAACAAGAAAGCAACAGCCAAGGGGGACCTTAAAGAGCCAAGAAACTGACAAAAGAAAAAGTACTCCAACAGAAGGATGGATGCTCCAAGAGATATATGTACATACACCTTGAAGAGATAAAAGTCACTGTAAACCAAGGTTTCAGGAACTCAAACAAAGCCTTACACACCTTCATGAACACCACTCAGTCAGCTAAAAAAATGTATAGATCTTTCTTCTTAGTAGCAGTGGGCACACAAGAAAAAACAGCACCAAAGTTATTTTCATTCAAAGTCATTTAATCTTGAAATTGATAATCCAAAGTTCTGTTTACACCTCTTCAATTATCTCTTCCTTGGGTTAGTTTCAATTATTGTATGTCCATTCTGGGGAAGCAATCTTTTCTTTTCTTTTTTCTTCTTCAATCAAGCTATCTATAGGTAACCAGACTTCTGGTTGGGGAGTGTTGTGTTGATTACAAAACTCAACCTTCCATCAGGGAAGAAAAGTTTCATACAGATACTTTTATGTCCCAAAGCCCCTCTTTTTTTTTTTGAGCTACCAAAAACACAAGCTAACCGAGAATTTCGACCGCCGAGTGGCCCCAAACACTAAAACCACGTATCCTATACCACCAAGAAGAAGAGGAAACCCTATGACGGCGAGCAGCTGGCCGATCGGATGATTTCTTGGAGATTCTGGCCGGCATGGAAGAGGGGATAACGTAAATCTATGAAACTATGTTGGCATGGAACCTATCCCTTTTGAAAGATTTGATAGATGAATTCAAGTTGAAGATTTATCCGGTTGTTAGAAACGAGAAACAGTTACTCGCTTTATCTGATCTTGCCAGTGTTTTATATGATGCGTCTAACCGACCGAAGAGGTTTTCCCTGACAGGTTTCGCCATTTATCAGGTACATATTTAAATACATAAACTATGATCCTCATCAGATTGCGGATTGTGCTATTGATGATGGTTGCCACTAGAGTGGATATTTTTTTGGTTGATGGATGCCAAAAAATAATAAGCCACATCATGAGAAAAGTATCTATGATTTGTTGATATTGCATAATTACTGCTTACCACTTTCTCTCTTTTCCTCTTCTCTTCTCTCCAACCACCAACCTCAACAACAACCAACATCTAAACACTCAACAAGAACATGTACAGTCAGTTGGCCAGAACGAACAGAATACCCACTAGTTATCAACCCAGGGAAGATGCACAACCCAACGAACAGTCTGGCTGGCTCCCTCCACGTCTCCGTCGACCAGTTCAGCCACCGGTCATCAGAGCAGCAGCAGTACAACAACAACAACAACAACAGCAGCCTCAACTTCCTAAGCCTCCTCCCAATCGAAACCACTTCAACAACCAGTATCACTACTACAGGCCCTCTCATGAACCTTATCCTCAACAATTCTATCCCGATCACTATCCTCCTCCACCCAGACATTATGCCGATTGCTACCGTCCTACTTCATCTTCCCACATCACCCATCAGTCCAACTATCACCCAGACCCCCGCTTTCGAAGGCATTCTGCTTACGGTTAGAAAATCATTCCTCCACCTCTTTTGTCTTTTTCCTTCTTTTTTACTATGGTTATTTGTATTATCATGGACAGTACCGAACCCTAACCAATCTTCGCAACCCTGTACACACATCCAACAGAAAATAACCAAGTGCCCTGCAACATTTCATACTCGCCCTCAAATCAACCGTTCAACTTCATTCCAAACTTAGGACATCATGGTCAGTCATCTTCTAATTCCTGCTACCCAAAAATAAATCATCCTGCCCGTACAACTGTAACTAAGACAGATCTTTCAAACAAAATTCCGAAACATCTCCCGTTTGTAGACTCTTCTTCTTCCGTTTCAGGTCTTCCCCCTCGGCCCATCAACATGACACAAGAAGATTATAGAACGCGGAACGACCAACAATCCTCTTCTCACCACCAACATCCGTCTCCTCAACACTTACCCTCAACCTTTCACCCACCGGATCAACTGCCCATGGAGGTTGACCCCATCCGCTTCAAGCGCACCTTCAGGGCATACAGCCACCAACCCAACTCGCCCAATTTCAGCGCTCCGGCCCCCGAAACCATCCCCCATCCCTCGCCAAACATCATTCATCCAGCCACATCAACAGCGACCACGCCAGCGGCGACGACGAGAACTATCCCTACACAACAACAGCATCAACAGGCGACATCCGATCGCCCTCATGATCAGGACCAGGATGACCAACCCCCTGCCAAGAAGCCAAGACTCAACCCACCCACCTCTTCCAAACAGACTCCCCAACCTCAGCAGCAAGACACTGATAATGACAACGATCACTCTTCAACCTCTGAACATGAATCTTCTCCCATTCTCCCAACCGGCGTCCCCAAACATGATCAACTCGGCTCAACCCCCTTCCATCAAGTCTTCGCCTGCTGTATCCTCAGTAGAACAACTACTAGGGACGATCTTATTCCGCTCACCTCAGGGATTTTGGATCATCTAGGGACCATGTCAGCGATCGTTCCTTTCTCTCATTAATAATTTCATCCTCTTCAAACTTTCTAATTTTTTTTCAAATCTTTGTTTTAGAGCGGCGATCGAGATCGTTCACTTTAACACCGGTAAAAAAGCTTCAGAGATGACCATGGCCGTCACCTTCCAGGAAGCCCATTCGGCCAAGAAAGCCTGTTCAAAACGTTCATTCATTGTCCCATCACCATTTCTTCATAGACGCAACCGACTCATCGTCTATGCTCAATTACCCGACTCACAAAACCGGAACTCTACGGCTAGTCGCAAGTCTCCGCCCGGTGAGTTTCAACTCTTATCTATAACCGCACAAATTTTTCTCCGAGACTGTTGTATGCATATTTATTCTAACTTGATATTCTAACTTGACAGACAAACCAACTGTTAGTTTCAGCCCTGGAGCTCCTCAAGTCTCCTGCAACAAGCCAAGCCCTCAACCCCAAGAAGATAGCAATGCGAGCCCAGATAAAGTTAGTTCATCTTGTTCACTCACAGTTCATTAAAGTCCATTAATTATCTAACAGAACTCCTTTTTTTTTATCTTCACCTTTAGACCGACCCAGGTCCATCTACTCACTCAACTCCAGAAAAAACCGTCGAATCAAGCGTCGAATCTTGTGCTCCTCCGGCGGAACAGTCTAGTAACGCTGAAGCCTCAACAAGTGGCTCACCGTCATCCAACTCAAATCTTCCGGCGGATCATGACGAAACAGAATGTGAAGCACCTCCGAGCAAAAAAGCCAAGAAACTCAAATCACTCTCAATCACCTCTGACAAGGACCCCCAAGAACCAAACTCTACTCTTCCGCCACCCAACCCAAGCCGCCGACCGCCATCTGTTGAACGACGAACACGTTCGCCTTCTCGCTCCCGGCAAGTAGTTGCCTTAGCCTCAATCCACTCCACCACAACTCGTAGCGAGACCGTAAAAATGGCACACAAGATCCTCGGGACTCTTGGAGCCATGTGAGTATTGCTGATGCCCAGTCTCATTTGTATCCCATTTTCTCGAGAAGTTGCCCTGCTCATAATATATCATCATATCTTTTCTCTCTAGCTCGGACGTCGAGATCCTGACTTTCGAGCGTCGCAAATTTATTGACGTCGCCCTGCTCGTTACCTTCGAGCGATCATGGGCAGCCCGAGAGGCTTGTTCAAGACGCCGATTTAAGGTGCCCTCGGCCCACCACTACCATGACTGCGATCTGATCGTCTTCAAGCAGCCCTCCAGACCAGATCTCTCGCTGGATCACAGTCCACCCTCTCAGCACCAAAATCATTCAACCGATCAAGCGCCCCAACCCTCCTCCTCATCCGAGAAGGCTGACCTTACTCCTCAATCTGCCTTTGTCGGGGAAATTGATCAGCTCAACTCTAGCCCTGAACCCAAACCGGTTGACATGCTATCCTCTGACCCGATAGCTGAACAACCTTCCGTTCGTTCCTCTTTTCCTTTTTTCTGTTATTGTTGTTCTGACTATCTCCAATATCAATTAGCACCCTCCCGGTGCATCTGTTCCTCAGCCATCAACCGAATCCTCCGACCCGGTCCAGGCAGTTTTGGATGATCACGACGTTGTCAATAAGCCCCCATTGAAAAAGGCGAAGCCCCGTTGGATTGCCTCCGAGAAGAGCCCATCCGAGCGAGTATTCAGTTCACCCGAGCCACCCCAAAACGCCTGTCCGGCTGACCTACAAACAGATGGTAAACCATCACCAATCCAAACGCCTTCAGCTGGCCGCCTAGACTGGCAGAACCAGAGCAGCTCTTCCCAACCTGCCCCACTCTACCAAGTCTTTGCCACCGGCACAATACATCAATCCTGTACTCGTCAAAAGATTCCCCAAATGATCAACGATATTCTTGGCTTTCTAGGTCCCATGTAAGCAAGAGTTCGGGACATGGTTCCCGAGTAACAAAAAACCACGGTAGATATACTGATCCATATGCGTTTGGTGGCCATCCAGCTCGGAGGTCAAGATTCTCAGCTTTGTCGGTCGCAGGATTAGCCGAGAGATACTCCTAGCCATCACATTCGAGCAAACTAGTGCTGCTCGTGAAGCCTTCTTTCGCCGAACGTTCGAAATCCCTAGTGCTTTCAATTTCCAGAGAAACTGCCTCACAGTTCATCGTAGACACCCTGCCATGCCTAACCAGCAGCCGCTTGTTCCTTTTCCAGCTGACACCGCCCAACCTTCTCCCATAGTTGACAACTCCGACCAGCTGTCCTCTCAACCGCCTTCTCCTGCGCAAGACCCGGAAACAGTTGGCGACAAAGATGAGGCTTCCATCGTTGTCAGTGTTTCTTTTTTTCAGTTTACAAATCTAAAAAAAAAAATATTCAATCAATCCACCTCAACTAATCTAAAAATAAACGAAAGACCCCGCAGACTCAGTCTAGAAGTCCCTCATCGCCCAGAAGGTCGGTCGAGGCCTCTGTCGACCAGCCACCCTGTGGCTCTGGGAGTGACTCGGTTCAGGCTGTCGAACACGAGTCGTCGGCTGCAATGCAAGATTCTGCTTCAGAAGATGTCCGTGAAATTTGGTTTCCATCGAGAGAGAGACAGATGGAATTGATCGTCCTTTTTTTTGTTTGGTGGCAGCAACCTCTCTGGGAACGTGTTGGTAATAACAAGCCTTCGGTCGATAATGTCATGTCGCCCCGGCCACGCTCTGCAAGCCCTTTGACTGTCGACGAGCCCTCTCTGCATCCGAATGTGGATGTAAAACCTACACCACGGTCTCCACCTCGGCCAACATCCCGACCAAGAGTACGACAGCGGACTCTTTGGATCAAAGGATCGTTTGCTCGGAATATCGAGAGCCAGGAGGTGGAGATGTTTATCAGGGAAATCTTTGCACCTCTCGGAAAGATGTGAGTCTCTCCGCATCTTCAGCTTGATAATCAAGTAACTAGCTGAACTCTTTTATGATGGTCGATTGTCAGCTTTTCTCTCAATTTCCATGCTCGTACAAGAGGTCTGATTGACCTCAAAGTGATCGTAGATGAGACTGTAGTCGAGCAAGCCGAGAAAGTGATCCATGGTCATCCCTTTCCCCAATGTAATTCATGGCCGCTCTTCCTCAGCACTCGCTACGTTCGAGGGATTGGTGTCTTGAAGTCGCTCCGGGCTAAGCTCAAGCAGGATTCCATCAATGGAAATGTACCCTGCCCCCAGTCTAACCATGAACAGACAACTCCAGCAAATCACAGTTATAAAATCGAGACCATCGATTCAGAAAATCAGCCCTGCCAATCTGAGGCTTCCAGCTCTCCCCCTCCGCCAGAGCCTCGTGCATCTTCTGAAGATGATCAACTGACTCAAGCTTCACCTCGCCACATCAGGGAATCCAAGACCCAATCGGGTCGGTCTCGTTTGCCCTCATCCTCTCCGTCTACTAAGACCCAGGAGGACGAGCCAGTCCCCCCTCCAGAAGAAGAAGTCGGTCTGCCCCTCCGCGTTATCCGATTCCCCATACCTGAAAATTGCAAGACCGATCATCCTTCTTGGTCTGTCAATCGCCTCCACTACAAGTTGGAAAAGATCCGATGGACCACTAGCAAGAATCAGACTGTGATTGACTCCTCGTGGGATAAAGAATGCTTGACACTCCATGTCGTCCCTAACTCTGATGATTCACAGCCGCCCTCTCCAGCACCGGAGTTAGCCAGCAATACTACAGTGGCTTCTGAATCGCGCCCCGTCGCCTCTACCTCGACTTCCGCACCGCGCAATCGAAGTCAGTCAAGTGAACAAGCCCGATCAGCGTCAACCTCACAGCCGAAGCGATCGCCCAAAACTCACCGTTCGTGGCCTTTCGAGCCCGCACCAATGTACCTGGATGAATCTACTTCCTCAGACTTCCCGCGGACCCTCAATGACTTCTTGACGACCTTCTTCCGGCTCTGGGAGGAATCGCGTGGGGATCTTCGGTACCTCTACGACGACTCTGCTGTCTTCTCTAATATCCTTGCCAAGCAGGGTCGCAAAGCATCGGCGATCACCAAGAGCACCGGTTGGACGAGTATCCTTGGGAGTATCAGTCGTCTTCCTGCGCTCTCGAACGATCCGATATCAGACCTCATCATCGATGCCAGTCCGATCTCCCTCCGCCCTCTCCGGGTGATCTGTGCTATCCATGGCTCGTTCTCTGAATTTCCCAATAAGATCCGAAGAGCTTTCGATCGTACTCTCATCCTCCGCCCGGTTGATGTTCATTTACACCCCTCTGAAGGCTGTCTCGGTCTCTTGAAATGGATTATCCTCAGTGACACATTGACCATCCGCAAACAAACCTCTCGTGCCACCGCGATTACCACAGGATTTCGTGATATCCAAAAGAGCAAGGCTTGTCAGGAGATGGGATCGGATTACCACCAGGCTCGTGAAGTCTTTCAGCAAAGCCTTCGGTCCTCCGGCCGTCAGTCGTCGGCAGGAGGAGAGCATTTGAAGGCCCGGAGTCCTTCAGTTCATTCCACCACACGCGACTCGCCTCATCTCCCAGTTGTCCGATCGGAGCATGCCAATCCAACCAGCTCTTCGGTAGTCGATTGTCCTCCTGGTACCAGTCTTCGTTCGGGTTCAGAAACGATGGGCCCAGACTTAGCGCTACTCCAGTCACAGGTCAAGGTGTTACAGGCCGAGATCGAGAATCTGAAGACGCAGACACAAAGTAGTCGGCCGATTAATTCATCGATAGCAGCCGAAGAACCTTCGCTGGGAAAGACACATCGATCAAAACTTGCTGGTGAAGGATCATCGAGCAATAATGGTACAAACAGACCTCGAAAGACTCAAGTATTGCTTGCAAACACTCGATCCGCGGGACATCTCGGCTTTGGAGTGGCCAAGAAACGGCTCCTTTTACCCATCGATCTCGGCCGTTATCTTGTCGTCTCTATCCGTGGTGATATTCTCACTTGGGACCCTAACCTCAATCCTCAACATGTCCAACTCGTCCTTCCTGGTGCCTCTCCGACTGATATCGTCGACTCCGCCGCTTTCGATCTTGCATCCAATTCGCTCGTTGTTGGGTCTAGAATTTCTAAGGCCGCTAGAAATACCCACTCTTCTAACGTCTCGTTGGTTAAAATCTTCAAATCTAAAGTGTGTCCTTCCCCCTCCTTCTTTATCTCGTTGTTTTGGTGATGGTGTTAATAGATTTGTGTGTTTGGGTTTTCTAGAAAGGAGTGGCGATGTATGATCGGTTATTACTGGATGATCAAATCCACGAGAATGGAGTCTTAGCCACTTGTCTAGCGCCATCCTCAGCGCCCAACGACTTGGAAGATCGAAGTAATAATAATCGGGTACAGACTAACTTTTTGACCGCCGGCCAAGATAAATTCTTGGGTCTTTGGAGAATCTCACATTATATTCATAAGAAAAAAGCCGTTGTTGGTCGTAAAGATCTCGTCAAAATTCCTGCTTTTCATGCCGGTTTTATTCAGTCTTTGTGTTTGTTTGAAACGAGGAATTGGATCCTTTCCGGCGGTCAAGATGGAAAAGTTTCGTCTTTTTATCTCATCTTTTTTTGTTTGTTTGGTGCTTGTCCGGACGTAAAAGCATGTGGCCATAAACTGATCATTGATCTTTTTCTTGCTTTCTGGTATAGGTTTTTGCGACTGATTTGGGACAGGCTTTTCATCATAAATTGTGCCTGGAAGAAAACTCAAGGATCTTTGATATCCAAACTAAGTAAACAGATTTCTTTCTTCTTTCCAATATCAAAAATGGTGAAACCAAAGTTCTTATCGCATGGTTTTCTTCTTCTTTTTTTTCGTGGAATTGAAGTCCGGTTGGGAGTGATACTGTTATGGTAACTACTGGAAACAAAGCTCCTGGAAGTCAAGTAAGAAGTTCTATTCCTCATAATCAAGATCAACGATTGATCTGCTCGAAATTAACTTTTTGTTGTTGTTGTTGTTGTTTCGTTTTAAAAACAAAAGTTTCGGTATTGTGATTTAAGGACGCCAGCTCGACCGGTTATAAGTTTTGGTTTTGGAAGTAGATCTTCATTAACAGGAGGAATGAATGCGGGACTTAGAGTAGGACAGACAGAGAAAGGGGTGAGAACCCACCGCAAAGGAAGCTTAAGAGACTATCTCTTCAGTTATCCTAATGCAGACCCGGCCGGTGGCGTCTTACTATGGGACCTCAGATTCCCCGCCTCTTCCTTCTCTACTTCTGCTTTCTCCCCGTCAACTTCCACATGTTCTTCTTCCGGTCTCAATGAACCATCTATCTTTGGATCTAGTGATGGTGGATTGGCTACCCAGGTTCGTCCCCTCCTCTTGCCCCTTTTCTTTTTTTCTTTCACTCACCATAACCTTTTCCATACTCATCCCCATTTCTTGTTTTGTTTTTTTGCTCTTTCTGATTGGATCGATCGATTGGGCTGGGGCGGGTGGATCGCTTGGTGCTTTCTAGATCCATCTTGAAAGCTTGAATTCATTGGCCGTTCTACAGAGAGAAGTCTTAACTAAAATCAACATTGTTCATCAAGTTCTTTGATATCCCAAACTCAAACTGAAACTCAAGCTAAAACTCAAACCCCCCAATAAAGACATGATTCTTTCTTTCCTTGCTTGCTTTTGTGTCATACTAGAAAATCCTTCCATGGTCATTGTTGCTTAATTTATCTCTATTTTCATTGTTTTTTTGTTTGTTTGTTTTTTTTGTTGTATTTATTTCGAGAGAGTAGATGAAAGATGGGAGGAAATCAGTTGATCATCTCACATTATTGTCACATTTTCTTCTCTCTCTCTGTCTCTCTCTCTTTTTTATGTATTTTATCTTAGTTTTTTGGAGAATCTGTTGACTTGAAGTATCTTGATGTTTATTTTTGGTTAGTATTGAAGTACAATTAGATTTGATTTCAATCAAACAGATCAATGCATAGACTCAGAAACAAGTGGATCATACATTGGAGCCTTTAGAGCCAGCACCGCTGAACTCAACTCCATCTCATTTTCTCATTTCAATCACTTCTGTCCTACATCTTTATAACCTTGATTTTTTTTTACCCAGTTGAGACTTTAGATTCTGTCTTCCCATGCAAAATTTTGACCCTAGTATAACATTGTAAAACTTTTCAATTAATCCAGACTCCTGCATTAACTTCTTTCTATCCTTGAGGTACAATATACCACTGCAATAAAGTCTGGTTCAAATGTCACCAGTGGACATGTGGAAACACTTCATTCCATCTTCTTATAAGTCAGGAACCACTGAAGATCATCTAACATCATCTAACCATCTCAATCAACCTCCTGAATTGCTCTCATCTCATTCTTACTCTGATCCAAATCTAGTCCACCAACTACCTCTATTTGTCAACTGCATTCTGAATCACACAAAACAAGATATTAGTGTAAAGTAAAAAAACATCTCATAACTGATCAAAGCAATCAAGGAACTTACAATCATCATTTCTCTTTTGGTTCACCAGAGGCTAAATCTGATAGGAAATCAACTGTTATCTCTTATCCTGAAACAGCTCAACTCAATCTTGATCTGAAGTTGGTTTCTATCTTTTCTGTGCTCTCCATTCTTTTTCCCTCTTCTCTACTTGATGCCTCCAGAATGGCCAATTATCCAAAATAATCTGGATGAAACACGTAAAAATTTGATAAAACACAGAAAAACTTCAAATTACGCTGAATTGTGGTTATTCACCCACAATCCAGCAAAATCCAGCTAGAATACAACCACAAACTGGCCAAACAGTTGTATAAACCACAATTTGGCCATTAACTGAAACATTGGGCGCTCCCTGGTACCAAAAGGTATTTAAGGAGCTCCATTTCCCCCCAAGAAAGGATTCCTCAGATTATTACACATTAATTTACTTAGTTTACCCGCTTTCAACAAAGCATTGCCACCAGCCTCTTTCCTGGTAAGTACCTTAAGTAGTTAGTCTATTAGTTAGTCTATAATCCCCCTGAAAGTACCCTCAAAAGCTTCCCAAACAATTAAATAAATTAATAACATTAAGTTATAACCATTCCTCTGTCTGTGGCACCTATGCTTCTGAAATGCAAAAACAGAGCAGCAGTCCTAGTTTCAGACAACAACACATCCAAAGGAAAGATGAAGAGTCTGGAAAGAAAATTTTTCTTTGTGAACAATGCCGTCAGGGAACACAAAATCAACTAGATTGGGTTTCAACTTCATCTCACATAGTGGACTTCTTCACCACACCACTTTGGGAAAGTCTACATTCCATTTCTTTGAGTAAGATTTTCAAATAAACAACAAAAAAAAGAAGGGGAGTGGAAGGGGGGGATTTTTTCCTTGTCACTTCTCAATTTTATTTTTTCTTTCTTCTAATTTATCTCATTTGTTCTGATCAATTTGTTTTCAAATTTCCTCAAAGTGTATTCGAATTCTGTTTTAAATTATAGTAAACCAAAGCCAGACACAATTTGACAGTATGTTTTATATGAGTGAGTTATGAAGGAATATCTAGTAGAAAAAGATGGTTGAAGTAGGAAATAAAGAATTAAGAGAAAAATGAAGATGGAAATAAAGTACAAAGATAAGATGATGATGTTCAGCGAAGTCATCAAGCAACAAAGATTGAATGAGAAGAATTTTAGAAAGAGAGAAAGTTCACCAACAGGACAGTACAATAAGATTTGATTCTTAAGATTGAGAAGGCAATGGTAGTCGATTATCTTTGAGAGTAAGCTTCAATTGATGAAAGAAATGATCAATGTGAGTTCGAGGCTAGTATTGGTAGAGCTGATATTCAATTACATTACGCTATCTCCTTCTTTGTTTGAGTTTCTTGATATTTAGTTGATTTCTTGATATTTAGTTGATCTTGATCTTGATTGGATTTGGTAGAGTGTATTCGAGATTGGTAGAGTGAAGTGTGTAGAGTTTTGACTTGAAGTGACTTGAAGACTTAGCGTTCCGCTTCCGCTGAGTTTGGATTGAAATACACTAGCTGAAATACAAACACCCAAGAATCGGGGAAACCGGGGAGTTTGACATTATACACATTCTTCGAATTTCAACAAAGTGTATTTTGAATATTTTTCAAATCCCTTTGTAATCTTTTGATTTTTCATGACTCTTGTTGGCTATATCTCTTTATCAGTTTTTTATTTGCTTCATGATGGTTGTACATAAGGGAGTGGAGTTTGTGGGGGGGTGTTGCAGGTCCGGTGTACAAACTCCAAATTTGGAGTAGCGGGGTTCAAGAGGAGGAAAGTCACAAGCAATAACAGATTCTAGCCACAACATATTCCACTGCTTCTTGTACACATTTCCTTTGGGATGAGAGTGTAGTCAAGGGATCCAAATGGCCAAAGAAAATCAAGGTGAACTGAGTGTCCCATCCTGGTATTGTAGGGAATGAACATCTTTCTTGTGCAAGGGGGTGTGATATTGGTGAGAATTGTAGCTGTATTAACTGCCTCTGCCCAGAACAACTTGGGTAGTTTGGATTCAACCAGAAGGCAACACACTTTGACAATAATGGATTAGTTTTCCCGTTTAGCCATTCTGTTGTTCTGAGGTGTGTATGCAGATGTGAAATGATGACTTATTCTTTCTGAGGCACACAAGGTTTGGAATTTTTCATCAATGAACTCACCCCCACTGTCAGAGATAATTATTTGAATTGAGTTACCCATAATTTTCTCTGAAGCGGCTTTGAATTCCAGAAACTTGACAAATGAATCTGACTCATTTTTGAGGAATTTGACTGTTTGAAAACCACTAAACTGATTGACAATTATCATGAAGTATTGGTTATCATTGGAGGTACAAGTGGCAAACGGGACTACAAGATTGAGGTGAACAGCTTCAAGGAATTTCTGGATAACTTTGAAGTGCCTTTTTTATGGTAAGGCCTTTAGCTTGCATCCCTGACATATGCTGCACTACATTGACTCAGACTGTGGAACAAGAAACTCAGGGTAGCTGGGGTTTGGATGCCCCAGTCTTGCGTGCCAGTTGACTTTGTTGGGAATTGTTTGGTAACAGGTGGAGATGGATTGAATTGCATCAAAGTGGTAAGAGTGAAGTTCTAGCAAGTTATTTTTAACAGACTCCAGAAGTTGAAAGTTTCCATCTATTTCAACTTTCACCTCTTGATTAGCAGCCTTTATGATTTTTAGCTTGTGTTCAAACATTTGTGGAATGGAAATGAGGGATCAATTGGGGGATGGAACCAGCAGTACATTCTTGAGTAAAAGTGTGATTAACTATAACAGCAGTTCCAACAGCTGTAGCATTGAGGAAACTGCTGTGGCATCCCCTCAATATCTTGATGTTGGATTTGGAGACTGATTGAAATACATTGGAATTATTAATCATGTGGTGTGTGGCCCCAGAGTACAACACTTTTGCCTTGTATGATGTATTGGACAGAAGCAAGGATAATTCTGATTCATGCCCTTTGTCTACTTTGGCAAGCTGAGTAGCTGGAGTTGCAGTGGGTTTAGCTGTGGCTTGAGCCATGGCTTGTGCAACACCAGGAAAAAGTTTGGGATTGATTTGCCAGAATTTGTCAGCTGTGTGGCTCTTAACCTCAGGATTGTGTTGATTTGGATCACATCTTTGGGTATTGTGTTTGTTCTTCTTCTTGCCTTTCTTGGCTGACTTGTGGAAAACTGCAGAGGCTGCTTTGGATTGGTCTTCTGATTTGACTTCTCCCTTAGACCTGGGTTTGGTTTTTAAGGGTTCTTCCAAATGGACCAGTTCTTGAATTTTGGTGAGGGTGGCTTGAGTACTTTTGACTAATACCTTGGTCATAACAATGTTATCAACCACATTCCAAAGGTCCTGGGGGAGCTTTGCCAGAATTGAGAGACTCAGGATGTTATCCGGAATGCCAAGGTTGACTAGTGTGATTTTGGTCAACATGCAGTGCATATCCACAATGAAATCTTTAAGATTGCCTTTGAAATCATACCACATGAATTTGAGCCATACACATATCTTGTTGTTGACAGACGTGGATGTGTAGAAATTGATGATTTGAGTCCAAATGGTGTAGGGACTTGTATTGTTGTCAGGCATGATCACAACTTCAAAAGCGGTCTCGCTCATATAGTTCATGAGTATGTCAACAACCTTGGTGTGTTTCTTGGAAAAAGCTTCAGCAATGGCTCCAGAGGGTGGAGTGGGAGGCTTGGTGATGTATTTTATCAACACTTTGTGTTGTAAATGAGCCTTGATTTGCATTGACCAATGAAGATAGTTGCTTTTTTTGAGTTTAGGTATGTTTACCTTAGATGCTGCTGCCTTGGTATTGGCCATAAGAATCCTCTAGTACAGTTTATTGGTTTCTGTCACGCTCTGTGATGCCAAGGACTGATATCCTTCTAGCTACACAAGGTGCAAGGCAAAAAATATGGAAAAAAGGGTTATTTGATCTTTTATATTAATATTTAAAAGATCAAAGATTTTATGGAGGGGCCAGCAAGCTGGGGTGTTTAGTTCCCTCCAAAGGTGTTCGTGCTAAAAGCAGGGAACTGAACCTTTAAAACTGGGGCCTGCAAGCAGGGGTGTTTAGTCCCAGTGGATATAGTGGCTAAGAAAGGGCCACAACTCCTGATAGAAAAAGACTTACTGTAGTATGCTTTGAGGGAAGGAGGTGGGGGACTTTCTTATGGTAAACTGAGCAGCTGGAAGCGGTTGGAAAGGTGGGCTGGAAGGCTGGACAGAGTTGGGGTTGAGGAAAAGAGGCTTTGAAGTCTTGAAGACTGATTTACTGGGCAGGACACTAGTATGCTGGACTGGTGGAATGCAGGTTGTAAATATGATAAAGCTGGGGAATCAAAATACAGGGGGAAGAAAGGGCCTCTTCAAATGCCTTTCTGGAGCCCTGATGGCGAAACATCAAGTGTTATTTTGGCTATGGGAACACTACAAGGAAGGAGTTATCCTGAGTAGAAATAAATGATGTAATTTATCAAATTATTACATGTACAGGCTGTCAATAATTAATACAGCCTGTCCATCATCTGTAGACATCATCTTGAGGGCGCTTCAAGAGCTTTTAGTTTGATGTATAACATGTACTGATAACTTGATCAATAAATATTTAAAGCAAATAATCAAATTATAGTACAAAAGCTTATTTCTGTTTAATTTGGTTATTTCATATATACAATTCTGTACCATGAGAATGCTTGTCATACTTGCATGATGGGCGCTTTTCCAGCTCTCCATTCAATTATTTGGCAAGCAAACATCCTGGGAAAAGTGTCAGCATTTGTTCTTTTCCCGTGATTAAAGGAGCTTGTCATTTATTTTGATTGTACAAGTTCCTTTAGGCTTATTTGAAGTTATTTGATGTTTTCCTTCTCCCCTGTTTCGTGTCTTTCATTTATTATGTTATTAGTAACTTATACAGTATGTATTTGTAGAAGTTAATAATATTAAAAAGACTATAAAACAGTGTGATAATTATGTCAAATGTTATTTAATATTTTATTTATGTATTTAAAGGATAATTACATAGTTTATTTAAGTTATTCTCCCATATTTTAAGAACTTCTACATACTAGAATACTCTCATATTACATATGTTTATACTTAGTGAGTATTTTTTAGCGCTTAGTAGGAGTATCCTTTAAGTTAATGTTATTATCAGAAGGAGTAAGTTTTCTAGGATACTTTGGCTGAGGTACCCTAGGTTATTTTACTTGCTCTATCAGAAAATATAACAATAATTTGATTTATCTCATAAGTTAATGAGTTATTACTTATTCTATTATTAATTTATTTATTATATTTGTTTATTACATTATTACTATGTAATAAAGTTTATATTCTAAAATGTTATCTTTTTCTTATGTTTATTATAATTTGTGTTACATTATTACTTGTGTAATAATGTCTCTTTCATATGTATTTTTATTAATTAATTAATTATTTTTATTATTTGTTCTAGTCAGGTTGTCTCTGAACTAGTAGCAAGCTGACAGTTTCAATACTGTACATCCTTTTTTTTCTTGACAATAAAATAGAGATTGCATTTCAGTATGATAACAAAGAAAATAACAACACAAGGAGCAATGAAAAGAAAGAAAGATTACATAGAGGACCAAGATGGTTAGAATGACAAGGAGATGAAACAAGCAAAGAACAAACAGAACCACCAAGCACACACAGGACTCACAGAACCAGAGACTGAGAAAGAAAGAAATTTTGGAAATGACAGACAGGAGACAAAGGAAAGGAACAGAGAGAGAAAGAAAATAATGAGACAGAAATAATCACCACAACTCTGAGGACTGGCAGTGGTAAGTAATCTCAATATCAACATTGACAATTGAGTCAGTATTGACTTGAAACATTGCTGATTATTGGACTGAAGAGGTTCTGGATGAGATACAGATCTAACCTTGGGCAATTGGGACTGGAGTAATAAGACAAACAGAAGAGTGCAAGAGCTCAGGCGGAGCATGCACAGAGTGCACACTGAGATACCTTCAATCATGGGCAATAATAACAACAAGATGAAGCTAATTTATGATTGATTTGATCTGATTATTTGAAGCTTGATCTTGTTGATGATTGATGACTGAGAGAAAGGGAAAGGGGAAAAGAGGGGAAAAGGGGAAGACAGAGAAGCACTCCTTTCAGATAAACAAGGTTCAACAAGGGGACTGAATGACAATGCTTGAAGTACCGGGCAAAAGAGGCCTTTGATTGGTTAGAGAGGTGAGCTGTAAATTGCTGAATCCTTGGTTATCTGAGTTGGTGGTTCTGGGTGTCTTGAGGTTGTGTATCCCTCCTGCAATGGGGGATGCACCAAATTTGAAAGTTCTCCAAGGGTTGCTTATGTAATTTTATGTGTAGATGTGGTTGGCTGGCCTTGTTTCACTTGCTCAACCAGCTGTAGCATAAACTTCACTAATAAAGTAATGTATGAAAAGTTGAGAAATTAAAAAGCGTTCAGTGAACACTACAGTTAAAATTTCATGAGGAAACATATTATGAAGTCAAACAAAGGTCTAAAATTCAGGGTGAAAAGATGTAAGGCATTTGTGACTAGGATTAACAGAATGAGGAAGCAAGGCAGACTTTAGGTCAGCTGCAGTGACTTTAAGGCTAGCACTCTTTCTTGATCCCCTTTTTTCAATTGTGTAACAAAGCGTTGAGAAGGAAGTCTGGATGATGATTTTGGGGGAACGCTGCCTCTAAGATTGTAGTAAAGTCTTGGCGCAATTAATTTCAGGACATAGAAGATTGGACGAAGCTGTTTGATGGAAAAAAATTGCTGGATGCATTTCGGGCAACGGCGGCCTTTCATGACGCAGTTAGCATGGAATTGTGCATGACATTTGGAACAACTATAGATCAAATCCCATTGCACCTCTCCTTCATTGTTCTTCGTGGGATATCGGAAGCCTCGAGGGCACGTGTGGCATGTTGCATCAGGCTCAAGTATCCGGACCTGGTCGGGCTTCGGCTTGGAGATTTGAGCCACCTGGGTTGTCTTGTACTTAGATCCGGTAGACGCTTGGCCAGTCGAGACTTGAGACCGATCACTGCCAAGAATCAAATTATTGCCCGTTCTCGAAGATCGCTGAGCATATTTCCCTGTTTCTGTTCCGCGTCCCGTCTCCCTGTCGTGTATCTGGATCCCTTGACTCCTACCACCGGGAACGATGCACCGGGATGATGACATAACTGGTTTGGCTTTATGATTGCTACTTGATGCGCCCATGTCATTGTTGCTAAAGGGTCGGAGCAATTCAGATTCAGGTCCCTTCCCCTTCGCCAAATACTCTTGTGCATTCCTTTCAGCAACAGACATCATCATGTAAGTGGGCTTTGCATCAATTATCTCTTCTTTGCTAATTTGTTTTGGCATATATCCCGATGCATCAAGATGTGGCGGTAGTGGAAAACTCGCAAGCCCGAATTTTCCGACTGGGGAAGTAGAAGCGATGCCGAGGCTACCAAGCTGTCCAGGTTTTGCAAACAGCAAGAATAAATATATCAGTCAGTGCTGCATCACCACTCTAAACATGAGCAAAAGATAGAGATTCGAGCTCAACCAGGATAAGAATGTGTGTGGAAAGCATGATTTTTTCGGCAGATGTGAGAGCTGCAGAGGAGCTTGCACGCGATAGAATGATCATTTCAGTTCAGTGTAGCGATGAGAACCTGGGTGATGGTGGCGTAACTTCCCCAAGATCTCTTGACACATCGTTATCGAGCCGCATACCCCTCGACGCTTAGGTGAAAAGAATTGGGCTTTTGGGTACATTACGGCTGCAGGAGATTCTCGAAACGGATTTGAGGAGTTCTCATTACGTCAACTGGCATGACATGTACACCCCGGGTAAATCGGGGTCCTCTATATATACCATACAGGTTGCGCGGTCCTGTATGCCTTGCAGGTTTTGGAGGACTTGTCACACATACAGGACAGCCTGTCAGGCAGCCAACCTGAAGCTGCGGTACTGATCTAACTTAACCAAGTCCAGCTCTTTATTCGGAGGTGGCCTCGTCCCGCACTGGGGACCCTCCAATGGAACTTATGGCCGAAGTCACTTAGCTTCGTGTGTGAGGATTAGAAAAATGTGGCTTTTTTTGAAGCCCCCTGCAAGTACCCTTGCTTGCCCAACAACTCCCATGTTGCCACACCAAAAGAAGGGGCAGATCTCAGAGAAGCACACCATGACCTTCATGCTTTTCATGGAGCCTGGGGTTTGCACCCAGCTGACCCCTTTGCATTGTCTGCAAAATTGGACTTTTGGGGGGTTATTCTGTATAGCTGCCACATCTGACACTCAACACCACCTACATGTTGTACGGGATTCACTTCCTGTAGCATAGACCATAATAACAGGCTAGTGTAGTTATATTGGCTGCTTGCCCAGATCACCAGAAAAGTATAACTATTGTCACACTCTGTTGTGCCAAGGAATGGAATCCTCCTAGCTGCACAAGGTGAAAAGTTAAAAACAATGTAATAAAGGTTTCCTGGTGATTTTGAGTATCTTTGTTATTAATATAAAAGATATTGTAGTTTTTTTAGGAGAGGCCTGCAAGCAGGGGTGGGTTGGTTCCCTCCAAAGGTAATTTAAGACCTTATTAAAGTGGGGCCTGCAAGAAGGGGTTGTTTAGATCCCAGTGATAATAGTGGCTGAAAAGGGACACAACTCCTACATAGAAAAAGACTTACTGTAGGCTTTAAGGGGAGGATTGGGGACTTTTCAAAGGATAAATGGACAGCTTGAGGTGGTTGGAAAGGTGTTTTGGAAATCTGGGCAGAGTTGGATCTGGGAGGAAAGAGGCTTTGAGTCTTGGGGACTGATGTACTGGGCAGGACACTAGTATGCTGGATTGGTGGAATGCTGGTTGTAAATAGATACAGATGGGGAATCAAACAACAGGGGGAAGAAAGGGCCTCTTAGATTCCTCTATGGATTACTGATGGCAAAAAATCAAGTTTTATTTTGGCTATGGGAACACTACAAGGAAGGAGTTATCCTTAGTAGAAATAAATGATGTAATTTATCAAATTACTACATGGACAGGCTGTCAATAATGATTACAGCCTGTCTATCATCTGATTACATCATCTGAGTGCGGTTCAAGAGCTTTTTTTTATGTAAAACATGTATTGATCATGTGATCAATGAAACTTTAAAACAAAGAATCAAATTACAGGACAAATATCTCCTTCTGTTTAATTTGGTTATTTCATATGTAAGGTTCTGTACCATGAGGATGCTTTTCAAAATTTCATGATGGGCACTTTTCTAGCTCTCCATTCAATAATTTGACAAGTAACTATCCTGGGGAATGTGTCACCAATTATTGTTTTTCCCGTGATTAAAGAGCTTGTCATTTATTTTTAATTGTACAAGTTTCTTTTGAGTTCATTGAAGTTATCTAATGTTTTACTTCTCCCCGTTTTGTGTCTTTCATTTAATATAATATTGGCTAGCTTATCCGGTATATATTTGCATGAGTTAAGAATATTCAAAAGACTCTAAACAGCGTGATATTTATGTCAAATGTTGTTCAATATTTTATTTATGTGTTAAAAGGATAATTACTGTCAGAATATGAGCCTAGTTTTCCGCTCACTTTCTAGATCTTGCAAGGGGGCTCTCTAGTTGTTTAGTTTAAATTCTGCTCTTCATATGAAATAAAGACTCATGGAGTCAGAGCATTAAACTATCAAAACTTATTACAGTGTCCCCACCTCAAGTTGCTCCTCAGTCAGCCCCTCCTTCCTGCCTTTTCAAATCTCCTTCAAGAAGTCAAATCTTAACAATTACATAGTTTATTTAAGTTATTATCCCATCTTTTAATGACTTATAAATACTAGAATACTCTCATATTATATATGTTTATACCTAGTAAGTATTTTTAGCGCTTAGTAGGAGTATTATTTAAGTTAATTTTATTAATAGAAGGAGTAAGTTTTCTAGGATACTTTGACTGAGGTACCGTAGGTTATTTTACTTGCTCTATTTGAATGTGTAATAATATTCCCACATATCTCATGGGTTCATGAGGTATGATTTACTTTAATATTAATTTATTTAATATATTTTTTTATTACAATATTACTACGTAATAATGTATGGGTTCTCAAATTTTATCTTGTTATTAAGTTTATTATAATTTATTTTACATTATTAATTGTGTAATAATGTCTCTGTAATATGTATTTTTATTAATTAATTAATTAATATTATTTTGTTCTAGTCAGGTTGTCTCTGAACTTGTAGCAAGCTGACAACAAGAGTCACAGCCAACCACACTGGTTGACCAATCTCTTCATTCTGTTCCACACAAAGCTCCTGCGGACTAAAACCAATGTGTGGGATCTGCCTGGGTGGCCTGCTGACTTTGTGTTGTGTCTGCTCTTGAGGATTGCCATCTGCAATGCCATGTCCACCTGTACCAATATTTGTCCCTTGTTGTAGAATACACTGTCTGCTTCTGCATACCTGGTATAGTTCCCTCTTGGCATCCTCAACAACTTAATCCAATCAGTCAATTTTGGGTCAAGTGGGAGGAGTTCTCTAATCTGAAAAATGATTTCAGGGTCAGATAGCACAAGATTGTCCCTCCCCTTGTCCTCAAAGTTGGTTCCCATCACATCAACCTCAAACCAATGTTTCCTGTCATCTAAGTCAATTGACTCATCCAACAAACAGCCATCCAATTCTGCACACTCTGCAACTTCCCCAAAAGTCCGCTTGGTGATTTTACCTAGTTTCAGAAGCTGGCCAAATGTCAGTTTCTCACCCGGTGCTGGGGCAAGGTCCTGCCTGCAGGGGAGGGCATCTGCCTTTGTGGATTGGTGCCCCGGTGAGAATATAATCTCAAAGTCAAAGCATCCAATGGTCCTGCCCACTGTGCCTGTCTTCTGGTGAGTTGTTTGGTTGTCATGAAACTTTTCAGGTTCCAGTGATTGGTGTAAACAATGGCTGTCAGGCGGTGCGGGTTTCCCTCCAGGTACTGCCTCCACTGCTTGGATTCCACCACAATTTCCAGTAATTCTTGGTCAAAGACCTTGTAGTTGTGTTCAGCCTGTACTAAGGATTGTTACAGTTATGCTGCGGGGTGGAGTTTGTTGGCCTTGGTAAAAACCTGGGAAAGCACAGTGCCAAGAGAAAAGTCAGAGCAGTCCCATTCAAGGATAAACGGCTTGTACAGGTCCGCAATGTTTAGGATTGGGGCGGATGTGAAAGCAGCTTTAAGGGATTCAAATGCGGATTTGCATTTGTCATCCCACCAAAATGTGGTCTCTGCTCTTTTCAAGTTGTGGAGCGGTCTGGTCTTACCCGAGAAATGGTCAATGAATTGGCGGTAAACCTTAGAGAATCCAATGAACCGCTGTAGTTCAGTGACTTTCTTTGGTGCGGGCCATCCTGTTACCGCCTGTACCTTTGCGGCGTACATTCTAATCCATTTGCAAGCTATCAACAGTCCCAGGTATTACACTTTGGGCCTTGAGAATTCACACTTTTCTGGTTTCAGCCACAGTTGGTGCTTGCTCAATGTGTCCAGTATGCTACCAACCGCTTTCTGGTGGTTTGAGCACTTCTCTGTGTAGACCATGATGTTGTCCAGGTACATGAAGGTGTCCTTCTTAATCCTTCCAAGGAGAATTTCTTGCATAAATTATTGAAAGTACCCTGGTGCTCCAGTGTGTTCAAATGGCATGGTGAGCAGGGAAAATTTTCCTGCTCCGCAAACAAAAGCAATTTTACCCTTGTCACCTTCTACAACCCTGAGGTTTCAATACGCGCTGTGCAGGTCCAGCTTTGTGAATGTTTCCGCATTCAAGAGGCTATCAACCAAATCCATCGTCAGTGGGAGCGGGTACCTGTTCTTCACTGTTACCATGTTGAGTCTTGGTAGTCAGACCAGGGGCGTAGGCTTTGGTCCTTTGTGCCAGTGAATAACACAGGTGCCGCTCATGGGGATTCAGTCCATTGGATGGTTCCTCTGGCCAGTCCTTCTTCAATCAGTGTTTCAAGCGCCTGGTTCTCCGCTGGGGATAGCATGATTATTTTTCAGCCTGCAGGGTGGCTCCTGGGATCAGGTCTACCCAGAAATCATACTTCCTCCGCCAAGGGAGAGTCATGGTGCTTGATTTCAGGAACATGTCAATGTGGCAATGGTAGCACGCTGGGACCAATTCCTCTGGAGTCCGCACCTCAGCTGTGGATTTTCCTTTTCCTGCCAATTGGGCTCAGGTTGACCACAATGTTTTGACTGCACTGATCTCTGCTGGGGTGTATCCTACAGGGGGAAGAGGCTTGTCAGCTGTTTTGAGAATTAGA
Source organism: Puccinia hordei (assembly GCA_007896445.1). NCBI lineage: Eukaryota > Fungi > Basidiomycota > Pucciniomycetes > Pucciniales > Pucciniaceae > Puccinia > Puccinia hordei. The sequence continues at coordinate 630,324 of RDRW01000040.1, read as the reverse complement.
TACGGACAAGATATATCTGACTCACATTGCGGGGGTTCTATTGGGCTAGATGCGTGCACCCCCTTGTCACTTTTCCTAGCTTTTCCCATGGGCCTGTTGACCATATGTTGGGATTTTGGTGGAAAGGACAATACTGCCTAAGCAGTAGCAACTGTTTCATTGGTTAACCAGTTGGGATTTAGGGTCTCAGGGTCTTGTGCGGAGTTGATGGCATTATCTACAGGGTGTACAAGCTTGCCAGATGATTTGGGATTTATGGAAGGAAATGGGTTGTCAAACTCACATTGTCGGCTGATCATAGCTTTCTCCATGGGCCTGTTGACCACCTGGGGGGTTTTTGGCGCAACAAACAATACTGCCTCTGCTGTAGCAAGGATTTTGTTGGGTAGTTGGTAGGAGTTTAGGGTCTTAGGGTTCCATGCAGATCTCTTGGCGCTATCTACGGGGCGTACATGCTTTCCAGCTTCTTCAGGGTTCATTATTGGGGATGATTTATCAAACTCAAATTGTGGGGGTTTTATTGTGCTAACAGCACACACCCCCTCATCAATGTTCCTAGTATGCCCTGGCTTTCCAGTTGGGGTTTTTCTCGGAATAGAAAAAAACACCAAAGCAGATGCAATGTTGGGGGTCCATAGGGTACAGTTTTTCCAGTGAATTTGGTGTCAATGTTGAAAGATCCAAGGCATCCCTAGGATCCCATCATACAATTCTTTCAGTTGGGTGATGATGTTTCAGGACGGGCGGGGGTCATTTTTCAAGGTGAGGTTTCTTAAGTACAATTCAACACCAAAATATCTTTGTATCTTTTACAGATATGAACTTTCACTTGTTTTGACTGCAGATTCTGTTTCCTCATAATGTTCTAACCCTAGTCACAACTGGGCATTTTCTCCATATCTTACTCCTTCACATAGTTATTGAATTATAGCTGATTTTATTCTAAAAAACTGCTGCGCACTGTTTCAGATGCAAGCTGACCACAAGCAAGCAGAGATTATGTCAGAAAACTGTGAAAATTTTAGATTCTGAGTATCTCCCACCTCATAGAGGATACACAGACTCTAGGATACCACAGAACAACCACACACTTTGAAAAAACGGACTATTATCACGTTGATACTAAGCAGCATCCTTGCCAAGGCTTTGGATTATTAAGTAAGGCCCTCACTTCTCTGATTATCTCCCAGTTTCACTGTCATTTAATCATGAGTCCCTTCTTCTGCAACCTTTCCAACTTATTCATATCCTCTTTATTCCAAGACTGTTTGGTCTATCTTATCCACTTCATCTTCTCTTTTCTACTAAATCTTGGAAACCACATATTGGTATAATTCTTGAAGCGTATGATCAAGCCAGATTCAATCATTAGACTGCATTGACTGCACTGATGAATTCTAGAACTTATCCCCTTGTTGTTTTGTTGATTTTATCTAGGGCAAATCAACCAGGTTTCCATCTAGAAAAAGATTGGCTGGCATCAGTTTACTTTGACCAGGCTCCTTCACCCAGTTTCTCTTGTGGTAGAAGAGGTGTAAAATTCATCTTGCACTCTTGTGTTCCATTTCACACTCAATACACCTGTGACATCTTCCTTTATCCGTACTCTTTCTTTTCCGTTCTCCTTCTTCCTCTCTCCTCTTTTCTTCCCTTCCCTTCTCTTCTTTTCCCAATAACAACACACCACTTCAAACCTCTACTCAATAAACTAAAATCATCCATACTAAAATCTTCAACTCAACTACTTACAACCTTCAACACCCCTGACCTCATCTCACTCTACTCTTCAATTCTTGACTTGACTATTCATTCTCTTCTCTTACCATTCTTCTCTTCAATAACACTCTTGTGTCTTCTTTCTGGTGAGATCTGACTCATTTGTCCTACCTCTATCTCTCTCATCATGGCTAACCACCCTTCATTAGTTCTTCACTGTTTCATTCTATTCCTCTTGTCCTTTGTCTCTCAGCCCTTATTTCATAAGCCTCCTTGCTTCAAACTTTTGGTTATTTCATTTGATTCATTTTATCTTTCTTATATCCTGGTGGTCTAATCTGTCTTCCTCTTCAGTGTGTTGGTTTCATTTCAGTAATAAATTGCAGATTAAAAATCGTTTAAGAGGCTGACCCATAGTGGGCAGCTCCTCAGATCATTTAAGATCTTTTTATATCTTTCTTAATCTCTTGGTAGTTCTCTTTTCCACTAAGAAATATAATTCTTAATACCCCAATACTTGTATTCTTCTGTAACTTAAGAGACACAGGCTCACAGTTTCCCTACCCCAAAGCGGATGTGGTGCTGAGAAGTCCCTTTTGGGATGCATAGGAGTCACTCTGAAAGTCATGGGTTGCTCTGGAATCAATGAGGAAGGATGGGGGGGATAAGGGTTTTGGGGTATGGCTCTGGGAGTTGTGATGGTCAAGAAAGAAAACACCGGGATCAATTTCATTCATGTATAACGTGTGATTAGCACCAATATTATATGAAAACTCCACTGCGCTAGGGAAGGGCACAAAATTCATTCCCAAGCATCTCCATTTTTTAAATTGTTGGCCTGTCCCTTAATGGTCCTATCCATCTGTCCTCCAGCTTCAATTGTTTCCAATCCATTGGTGAGTTGTCAGATCTGGTCCTCCAGTGCAGAAACCAAGGCAGTTGGTTTCCCTTCCCCCTTCCTGGTTGGGCACTTGTGGGAAATATGCCCATGCTTCCTGCAAAGGAAGAAAAGGCCCTCCCTCATCATGCGGGCTTTCTCATCATCAGAAAGATGGCCGCCACTGCCAGCATAATTGCCTAGGTTGAGTTCATCCCAGTTGAACTAGGATGCAAACAACCAATTTAAAGTAGGTTGAACTCAACCAATGAAATATAAAACCAAGGGGGGTCCCTTGGATTTATATTTCATCAGTTTATTTCAACCAAGTTTAAATTGGTTGAGTGCATCCCAGTTTAACTGGGATGACTTCATCCTAGGCAATTATGCTGGCAGTGCGCTAATTGGGATGTATCCTTGGCGTTGGGGACAAACTGGGTCTTTGCCAATCCTGTGTTTGCCTCCGCTCTGTCATCTCAGAGTCAAGCTCCAGGGCCAGGCTTGCAGCCTTGTTGATGGTGGTGAAGGTGGTGCGGGCCAGGACTACTTCTGTCCAGATTTCCCATTTCAGGCCTTTTTGGTATTGGCTGATGAGGGTCCAAACCTCCCATCCCCATGGTGGTGGTGTGAGTACTCTTCCACTGAACTGGTTTGTTGTAGTTTTTGCAACACCCATTCTGCCTTTCCATTATTTTTTGATTAAAATTCCATTGCCCCAAAGTCTTTCATCCACCCATCATATGAGAAGGTCAATGTACAGAGCAGACCACACAGCGGCAGGTCCGGTAAGGTAGGATGTGGAAAAAAACAGCTTTCTCTTGTTTTTGATGCGCTAAACTGTCTCTCGAAGACTGAAGGGAGAGTGAGCAGTGAATAGAGTGGATTTGATTTCATTAGTTAGAATAGAATGATAATTAAATGATAACTAAAACATGAAGAAAAGGAATGAGAGAGATTTGGATACTACATACCTGAAGGGAGAGTGAGCAGTGAATAGAGTGGATGAGAAAGAGACTCTATTCGCTGTCAGTCCTTCAGGTGGATGTAGTACCCCATATGTGACATGACTGTGACAGGTATGCAACAATACAAGAGAGGGCTAGAGGCCTAGCTCAACAGTTTTTGGGGAACATGGTGCTGTTTACAGATGTGTAAATAGCCACTTGGCAGGCAAACATCTCTGCTTTTGCCCTGCACTCACCATCAAACTTGTCTGGGCATGCAATTTTAGGGCAGTGGGTTGGGGTGGGGATGGTTGGCCTGGATGATTGGTCCTGTTGTGCTTTGGCTAGTTTTTGGCAGGACTGTTTGGTTGCTCTTGCTTGAGTCATCTCCTACAGTTGTTGTTGGAGTTTTTCTACTTCATCCATTTTTTGAGTGTGGATGAGGTGGGAGTTGTTTGGGTTTCTGGGTTTCTGTTTCTTGCCTTTGTCTCTGTGGTGTTAGATCCTGCAATATTCTATGGTCTAAGCTTTTCTGTAACTGTTAGACTATGAGAAAATTTCTTGAAATGCTGATGATGTCTCAAATATGCTTTGATCACAATACCAAAACAAAAAATATAATAATAATAATAATATAAAAATAATTTTGCTTTTTCAAGATTTCAGTTTTCAAGTATTACATGGTAATATTGTGTCTGACAAAGAAATACCTCTGGAGCCCAAGCCCAATGAACCACCTGAGGCCCTGGTGAATATGGACACAGTTTCACTATCTGAACACATCACCAGCTGATTAATTGAGTTGTACCGCAATCAGCATAAACCACTCCAAGTTAAAGAAGTAAAATCACTCAGCCAAGGAAAAAATACATTTGTTTGTGCAGGGACTGGCTTTGGGAAGACAAGGCTATCTGAAATGTGTATTGGGACTTTTGATAAAAATTCAGTGGTTCTTTTCTTGCTTCCATTTGACTCATTAGGTGAAAACCAGGTGATCAGAAGATCTGCACATATTTTCTTGCATTCAAAATCCAGGATGTTGATATGCACATTACCCCTTTTTCATTTATTAGGTGCAGGAAAAAAGCTTTTCAACATACCCACCATTAATCTCAATAAGATGACACTTGACAGCAAAATGTCAGCTTGCTACGAGTTCAGAGACAACCTGACTAGAACAATAAATAAGTAATAATTAATTAAATAAGAAATACATATGAACGAGACATTATTACATAAGTAATAATGTAACATGAATTATAATAAAAATAAGAAAAACATAACATTTTAGAATATAAACATTATTACAAAGTAATAATGTAATAAACAAATATAATAAATAAATTAATAATAAAATAAATAATAACTCATTAACCTTTGAGATAAGTGAGAATATTATTTCATATTCTGAAAGAGCAAGTAAAATAACCTAGGGTACCTCAGCCAAATTATCCTAGACAACTTACTCCTTCTAATAATAAAATTAACTTAAAGAATACTCCTACTAAGCGCTAAAATACTTACTAGGTGTAAACATATGTAATATGAGAGTATTCTAGTAAGTATGATTCCTTAAAATACAGGATAATTACTTAAATAACCTATGTAATTATTCTTGAAACACATATATAAAATATTAAATAACATTTGACATACATACCACGTTGTTTTATAGTCTTTGTATTATTATTAACTTATACAAATACATACAGTATAAGTTAAATAATATAATAACACATGAAAGACACGAAACAAGGGATAAAGGAAACATCAGAATACTGCAAATAAGTCTAAGAGAACTTGTACAATTAAAATAAATGACAAGCTTATTTAATCACGGGAAAACAATAAATGTTGACACTTTTCCCATGATGCTTGCTTGTCAAATAATTGAATGAAGAGCTGTAAAAGCGCCCTCCATGCAAGTATGACAAGAACTCTCATGGTACAGAACCTTACATATGAAATAACCAAATTAAACAGAAATAAGATTCTGTACTATAATTTGATTATTTCTTTTGTATTCTATTGATCAAGTGATCAATACATGTTGTAAATCAAAATGAGAGCTCTTGAAGCGCCCTCAGATGATTTCTACAGATGACTGACAGACTTTATTAATTATTGACAGCCTGTACATGTAATAATTTGATAAACTACATCATTTATTTCTACTAAGGATAACTCCTTCCTTGTCGCGTTCCCATAGCCAAAATAACACTTTGTGTTTCGCCATCAGGGCTCCAGAAAGGCATTTAAGAGGCCCTTTCTTCCCCCTGTATTTGGATTCCCCAGCTTTATCATATTTACAACCAGCATTCCACCAGTCCAGCCTAATAGTGTCCTGCCCAGTAAATCAGTCCTCAAGACTCAAAGCCTCTTTCTCTCAACTCCCACTCTGTCCAGCTGTCCACCACACCTTTCCAACCGCTTCAAGCTGTCCAGTTTCCCTCTGAAAAGTCCCCACTAAAGCGCCCACCATGCAAGTATGACAAGAACTCTCATGGTACAGAACTTTATATATGAAATAACCAAATTAGACAGAAATAAGATTCTGTACTATAATTTGATTATTTCTTTTGTATTCTATTGATCAAGTGATCAATACATGTTGTAAATCAAAATAAGAGCTCTTGAAGCGCCCTCAGATGATTTCTACAGATGACTGACAGACTTTTAATTATTGACAGCCTGTACATGTAATAATTTGATAAACTACATCATTTATTTCTACTAAGGATAACTCCTTCCTTGTAGCGTTCCCATAGCCAAAATAACACTTGATGTTTCGCCATCAGGCCTCCAGAAAGGCATTTAAGAGGCCCTTTCTTCCCCCTGTATTTTGATTCCCCAGCTGTATCATATTTCCAACCTGCATTCCACCAGTCCAGCATACTAGTGTCCTGCCCAGTAAATCAGTCTTCAAGACTTCAAAGCCTCTTTTCCTCAACCCCAGCTCTGTCCAGCCTTCCATTCCATCTTTCCCACCGCTTCCAGCTGCTCAGTTTACCATAAGGAAGTCCCCCCACCTCCTCCCTCAAAGCATTCTACGGTAAGTCTTTTTCTATTAGGAGTTGTGGCCCTTTCTTAGCCACTATATCCACTGGGACTAAACACCCCTACTTGCAGGCACCAGTTTTAAAGGTTCAGTTATCTGCTCTTAGCAAGAACACCTTTGGAGGGAACTACACACCCCAGCTTGCTTGCCCCTCCATAAAATCTTTGATCTTTTAAATATTAATATAAAAGATCAAAAACCCCTTTTTTCCCATATTTTTTGCCTTGCACCTTGTGTAGCTAGAAGGATATCAGTCCTTGGCATCACAGAGCGTGACAAAAACTGTCCACAAGATAAAGAAGGGAGAATTTAGCTTTGTTGATCTTTTCAGTAACTTGTTCAGATCTTCAGCATGGGCCAAGGGGGAGGCTGACCTGTTGATTTGGGGAACAGATCCCTGAGGTTATCTCCAACAGCTTGCTATTCACCAAGATTTTGTTTAGCAATTTCAGCTTGCTACTATGTCAGAGACAACCTGAATAGCATCTAAAAACATATAAAACAAAAAAAATATATACCAAAATAATAATGAAAGAGACATTGTTACTGATGAAAGAGACATTGTTACAATTTAAGCCATAAAAGTAAAAATCTAAATATAAAAACATATAAATAATAGAATATTATTTAATATTCTGATTCTACATGTAAAATAACATAGAGTACCCCAGCCAAAGTACCCCTATAACTTTACTCCTTCTACTAGTAAATCCACCTTAAACTACTATAATCATAAGTATAAACATGAATAGTAGAATATACAACATGTATGACGAACAGAATAATCATCCTACAATAATAAAACTATATTACAACTCAAAAGAGACATATGTAAACATCACTAAATGCATATTTGACATTTGTGGACCAATTGGGATGACAGATTACCAATGGTGATCATGACAGATGATTTACATAGTTACCACTTCAGTTGGACACTCTGAAGCGCACACTTGAACCTTATTACATGACAGTAACTGTGGTAACACTCACATGTCAACCATTGACATCATTGCCAATCTGTCATGGCTCATCCTTAGTAGTTACTACTAGGAATCATGACACAGGACAGCCCTCTCTAGCACTCCTGTTTCGCCACCAAGGCTCCATGTCAGGAATAGAGATTGAGCTGGCAGTCATTGAGGTCTATGAAAGGGGTAACCAACAAGAAGCTCAGAATTAAAGATCTCTTCAAAAAAAATTAGTCAAACTCACATCAAAAGGCCTATAAGCATCATTGTCTGCCAAATTGTTTTAATCTGTCTTGGTCCTTTTAACTGATTCAAATTTCACCTGTTGAAGTATTTTTCTAGACCTCTGATGTATCAAAAAATCATTTAACTTCAGTATAATGTACTCAAGATGGAAATAAAAACACTTACAGTCTTCAAATTTCCTCCTTCATGTTCTGAGCCCTGTTGAATGATATCAGTCACCTCTGGAAGCTCTCCACTTGATTCAGACTCCTCCTGACTTTCCTCTTCTGTTGACACAGCCTAGAAAACACAAGGAGAAAGAATTAGATGTGATATTTTAGTGCAGAATAAAGATGAATCATTACCTCTGATTCCTCAGATTCATGCATCTTCTTAGGCCTACCACGTCCTTTTTTCTTGGCCAAAGGTTCCTACAAGTTCACAAGAAATCAATAACCAAAGACAAACAGACAAGAGATAAATGAATAAATACCTTGTGGTCTGTCACCTGCTTCCTTGGCCTTCCTCTTCCTTTCTTCTCCAATTCTGTGTATTCATAGCCTGAAGGATCCCTTTTTGTTGAAGCAGTTGATTTGTGTTTCCGTTTTGAGCCCTTTGGTCTTTGTCACGCTCTGTGATGCCAAGGACTAAGATCCTTCTAGCTACACAGGGTGCAAAGATAGACAAGGGTGGTAATATGGTGGTGATATGAGATATAAAAAATATAAGGATATATTTTTTACGGAGGGGCCTGCAAGCAGGGGTGGTTTAGTTCCCTCCACAGGTTTTCTTGCAAAAGCAGAGGAAATTGGTGACCTGTTACAACTGGGGCCTGCAAGCGGGGGTTGTTTTGATCCCAGTAAAGATGGCTAGAAGGGCCACAACTCCTGAAAGAAAGGACTTACTGTTATGGTCTTTTCTGGAAGGAAGGGGCACTTCTACGGGTTACTGGACAGGCTGAGGCGGTTGGATTGATGAGCTAAAGACTGGCAGTTGGTGAAGAAAGAGGGCTGAGTAATCAGGTCTATAATAGACAAACTTACAGTGTCACGCTCTGTGATGCCAAGGACTGGTATCCTTCTAGCTACACAAGGTGCAAGGCAAAAAACAATATGGAATAAGGGTTGTTTGGGTGATTTTTAATATCTTTTTTATTAATATAAAATATATTAAAGGTTTTTAGGAGGGGCCTGCAAGCAGGGGTGGTTTAGTTCCCTCCAAAGGTTATTTAAGACCTTAATAAACTGGGGCCTGCAAGCAGGGGTGGTTTAGATCCCAGTGATAATAGTGGCTGAAAAGGGCCACAACTCCTGAAGGAAAAAGACTTACTGTAGGCCTTAAGGGGAGGAGTGGGGACTTTTCAGAGGGAAACTGGACAGCTTGAAGCGGTTGGAAAGGTGTGGTGGACAGCTGGACAGAGTGGGAGTTGAGAGAAAGAGGCTTTGAGTCTTGAGGACTGATTTACTGGGCAGGACACTAGTAGGCTGGACTGGTGGAATGCTGGTTGTAAATATGATAAAGCTGGGGAATCCAAATACAGGGGGAAGAAAGGGCCTCTTAAATGCCTTTCTGGAGCCCTGATGGCGAAACACAAAGTGTTATTTTGGCTATGGGAACGCTACAAGGAAGGAGTTATCCTTAGTAGAAATAAATGATGTAGTTTATCAAATTATTACATGTACAGGCTGTCCATAATTAATAAAGTCTGTCAGTCATCTGTAGAAATCATCTGAGGGCGCTTCAAGAGCTCTTATGTTGATTTACAACATGTATTGATCACTTGATCAATAGAATACAAAAGAAATAATCAAATTATAGTACAGAATCTTATTTCTGTTTAATTTGGTTATTTCATATGTAAGGTTCTGTACCATGAGAGTTCTTGTCATACTTTCATGGAGGGCGCTTTTACAGCTCTTCATTCAATTATTTGACAAGCAAGCATCATGGGAAAAGTGTCAACATTTATTGTTTTCCCGTGATTAAATAAGCTTGTCATTTATTTTAATTGTACAAGTTCTCTTAGACTTATTTGCAGTATTCTGATGTTTCCTTTATCCCTTGTTTCGTGTCTTTCATGTGTTATTATATTATTTAACTTATACTGTATGTATTTGTATAAGTTAATAATAATACAAAGACTATAAAACAGCGTGATATTTATGTCAAATGTTCTTTAATATTTTATTCATGTGTTTAAAGGATAATTACATAGTTTATTTAAGTAATTATCCCGTATTTTGAGGACTTCTACTTATTAGAATACTCTCATATTACATATGTTTATACCTAGTAAGTATTTTAGCGCTTAGTAGGAGTATTCTTTAAGTTTAATTTTATTATTAGAAGGAGTAAGTTTTCTAGGGTACTTTGGCTGAGGTACCCTAGGTTATTTTACTTGATCTTTCAGAATATGAAATAATATTCTCACTTATCTCAAAGGTTAATGAGTTATTATTTATTTATTATATTTGTTTATAGCATTATTACTACTTAATAATGTTTATATTTTTAAAATATTATCTTTTTCTTATGTTTATTATAATTTATGTTACATTATTACTTAAGTAATAATGTCTCTTTCATATGTATTTTTTATTAATTAATTATTACTTTATTTATTGTTCTAGTCAGGTTGTCTCTGAACTAGTAGCAAGCTGACAGGCCGCATACCCTGGCATATGGCCTATGGGAGACTTATTTTAGTCTCCAATGGGCCATAAGCCATGGGCTATGGAAGGCTGACAGTCTCCCATAGCCCATAAGCCAATCAATATGGTGTGCCCGTCAGCACACCAATTGATACACATATACATAGTATGTGTGTATCAATTGGTGTGCTGGCGGGCACGCCAAACGCTACACATACACTATGGTGTATGTGTATTTCTTGGTGTGCCGGAAGGCATTCCAACTAATACACATACAACATAGTGTATGTGTATTGGCTGACATCAGCAGAGATGTCCAATTAGGACATCTCTGCTGATGTCAGCCGGCCAGCCAATATGATTTCAGCTGGCCTGCCAACCCAGCCCCCCAAAATTCCTACCTTCAACCACAACCTCACATCCCAGCACCCCCAAACCCCCTTAACTGGACCCAACCCCCCCAAACAAACCCCGCTGTCCAGCCCGTTCCCCCCAGCCCGGATTCCACCCGCCGCGCCTCACCACGCCCCAGTACCCACCCCACACGCCCCACACACCCCAGGCCCTCAGGTGAGCACCACCCGGCCCCCTTTCCGGCCCTAAGCCCACCACACCCCAGCCCAAAGGCCCACAATATTCCCCCAAAAGGCCCCTATGGGCCCAAGGGGCCCATAATTAACAGCAACAGGGACAACAGGGCCAAGGCCCAAGCCCCAAAGCCCCAAGCCCCAAAGGGGCTAAGGGACCCGGACCAAGCCCCAAAGTGGCTAAGGCACCCGGCCCAAGCCCCCAAAAGTGCTAAATGCCCCAGATTGGCGCCACAAAGGGCCCAAAGAACCACAGCCCAAGCCCTGTTGAGGCTATCAGTCGCCCAACTGATAGTCTCAAAGGCTAAAGGGCCCAGGGAAAAAACCCACAAGCCCAGAAGGCCTCATCCAAAGCCGCTGAAGGGCCCCACGGCAAGCTAAAAAGAGCCTATTAGGATTGGTGCTAAGCTAAAAAGGGTCTAAAGGGCCCAGAATTAAGCTACAAGGTACTACAAGGGCCCCAAATCAAGCTCAAGAGTGCCTGAACCTCTGTGACGCTAAAAAGGGCCTAAAGGGCTTTAAATTCAGCTCCAAGGGCCTAAAGGGCCCTGGAAAAATCCCCAAACTGATCAGGCATTGTCAGCCTGGGTGTGGAACTAACCGTGGTTAAGGGTTGTAACTAAGGTAGGTTGATGATTAAAAGTGGTTTGGGTAAAGTTTAAGTCCTGTAAAAAAGGTACTTCCTCAATCAGTAATCTTGTCTGAGAGGCTTGCTCTAATTGCTCTAATTAGGCGCATCCAAATCAATACAAAGTATTAATAGGCATCCAAGGAGGTACTCACTTGGGTTCGTGGTTTCTACCTTGTTGAAGGTAGGTTGTGGCCAATTCTTGAGGTAATAACAGTATTAAACTATAGATTATCCAGAATTGGGGGATTGTTGGAGAATGGGGAACTAAGCAAGGTAAATAACTCTAAGGTATGTAGTGTGCTGGTGTGTTCTAAATATCCTCTGGGGGATAAACAACTGTTTACAGTCTGTTTATATATTGTAAGAGCTCCTCAAGGGGGAACTGTGAGCGCTTCCATGACCTGGGAGGTACTGTGGAACTTCAGGGGCAAGACAGATCCTTTTGGGAGGATCTGTTAATGTTTATGATGTGATTTCTACTAAGGCTGTGTTATGGGACACATCTTTGATCAGTAATCCTTAGTGGGATTGGATCACATCATGACATTTGTATTAATTGATCTGTTATTAATATTAATAAGGTTATTAACTTATAATGATGTCATTTATTATTGGCACATCTTATAAGTATTAATTATTATAGTATTAATAAGTTCTTTTATTCATAAGATATTCAAGTACATATCTTATACGTGAAATATTCCAATGTTAAGGAATGTGGGCGTAATCAGAGGGGAAAGAGTGACATCTTTTACTCTGGATATTTCACGTGACAGGGGGCAAAGGCCTACAAGTTATGTATCTTGTATAACAGGAGTACATATCTTAACCAGAATTATTCATGAGTTTATTAATGAATATATTATTAAAGTATTTATATTAATTAATGTAATTAATGTACTTTAATAATATTAATATTAATGTAATAATAATGAAGGTATAATAATAATAATAATAACTACAGAATAGTAATTATTATTAAGGATAATAATAATTAATATTAAGTGGAGTTTAATTAGAATAATTAATGATAATAAATAATAATAATAATTAATAAGAGTAGTAATTATTATTAGAGATAATAATAATTAATAATCTTTGCAGTTACGTGGTACATGTCAGGTACTGTGATATGTACTCAGTGGCTGACACTTCCTCCCTCTAAAAAAGGGTTGACTAAAAAATTTTAATGGTTTCTTTTGTCAACTCTGTATTGTCTCAGAATTCTTTCTGAGTCAGGGATCTGAGCAGCTGTAAGCCATTCATCCTCTTTGGATCCACTATATCTGACTAAGTACTGTTTAACATCTTCATTATTCTTTCTAATTTTTCTATGTTGTATAACTTTCTTAACTTTAATGAGTTGGTCTTTCTCTACTGGAGGTATCACAACTCTAATGTTATCTTTCCTTAGAGGAAATTTATCATCATTATTAGGAATAAATGGTTTGATTAGACTAACTGGGAATGTGGGGTGTTTCCTTTCTAATTCTCCAGTTAATATAACTTCTACTGCATTTGCTCCATGTAAGGCTTTAATTGTATAAGGTCCAACATAGGAGTCCCTGAGTTTCTTGGGTCCTGATAAATTAGTAAAATTAAATGTAGAAATAAGAACTTGATCTCCAACTTTAAATTGGTGAACCTTATGGGTTTTGTCCCATCTATTCTTATTATATTCAAAGGATTTCTTAATACATTCTGCTGCGTAATTTGCAGTTTTAGTCATCATTTGATGGAAATTAGTGGCATTGGGGTGAATTGTTACTGATTTAGAGAGAACTAATTCTTTGGGGAACCAAGGTATCCATCCTCTTTCTAATTCAAAAGGAGTAATGTCAGTACTACTGTGTTTACTGGAATTATAAGCAAATTCTAATGCTGGTAATAGTGAACACCAGTCATGTGAGTAATTATCTTTGTCTTTAAATTCTAGACCATAAGCACAATATCTTCTAATCATATCTTCCAAGGTTTGAATCATTCTTTCAGCTAATCCATCAGTCTGAGGATGATAAGCTGTAGAGAACTTCAATTGAGTGCCACATAAATCATATAAACCTTTCCAGAATTCAGATGTAAATTTTGGATCTCTGTCTGTAATAATATATCTAGGACATCCTACATCAGCTATAATCTTTTGCCAAAATAGCAGAGCTACATCAAATGCATTATTTTCCTTATGACATGGCAAGAATTTAGCTCTTTTAGAGAATCTGTCAACTACTACTAGTACAGAATTGTAGTTATTCATTCCAGCTGGAGGTAATCCTGTAACAAAATCCATATTAATTACAGACCATCTTTCTGTTGGTTCTTCAATTTCCTGTAGTAAACCATATCTTTTTCCCGTAGCTTTATTTGCTTTTTGACATCTTTCACAAGATTCACAATATTCCTTGGTTGCATTTCTATAATGGGGCCACCAAGCTATATGTTTAACTCTTTCTATAGTTCTGTCAAAAGAAAAATGTCCTGCTGTGATATTATCATGGCATTCTTTAAGAAAAAGATTAATATGTTCCTTTTTAGCCAGAACTACTACGCTAGTATGTTTGGTTCTATGATATATCAATCCATCCAGAAGTGAAAATCTGTTTTCATTAAAGGCAGTAGACCAAGGTTCTTCTAAAGAATTAATCAAGTCCAGGTTTTTATGTTTACTTTGTAGAATTTCTTTAAGAGTGGAGCAATTCTTGTCCAGGTTATAACTTTCACGTATTTCATCCCAAAATTCTTCCTTCATTTCAGTAACATGAAGTCCAAGAATGTCATAGGTTTCAGAAGGGTCATCATAAGCAGGATTATTTGCATCATTAATTAGTGGAAAAAGGCACATAATTTTTGCCGCTATTTCTCCATCCCAAGCAGGATTTTCTGGTAGATTGTCTAAAGACCATCTACTGAGACCATCAGCATTTTTATGTATATTTCCAGCTCTGTGGACAATAGTCATACTGCCTCTCCATTCTTGGATTGCAATTTGCCATCTTAACATATGTCTGTTGGGAGTTTTCATACTGAGTAAACTTTTGAGTGCACTACAATCAGTAATAACTTCAAAATCACAACCATCCAAGTAGTAATATAATTTGTCTAAAGCCCATACTAGACATAAGCATTCTAGTTGGCTAGCACCATATTTCTTCTCACTGTCCTTAAGTGTGCGTGAAATATAACATATTACTCCTTCTTTGGGAATGTCCTGTAAATCTTGTACTTGATGTAAAGCAGCTCCAAGTCCTTCCATGCTTGCATCTACATATAATTTGTAAGGCTTGTGAGGGTCAGGCATTAATAATATAGGGGCAGATGTTAACATTTCTCTGATTTTATTAAAGGCATCTACTCTGGGGGACGTCATCTCATATGCAGTGTTTGGACTAGTAATTTGGTACAGGGGCCCAGTAATTTTAGCAAAGTCTTTAATGTGTTGCCTGTAATAACTAGCAAAACCTAAAAATGATTGTAATTCCTTGACATTAGTTGGCATGGGCTTAAGCAATACTGCAGCCACTTTATTCATGTCAATAGCAATACTAAGTCCAGAAACTATATGTCCAAGTGCTTTTAATTCCTTAAAACCAAATTGACATTTGTTCATGGATATTTTCATATTCATTTTTGTAACTCTGTCTAAAACTATTGAAAGTTTTTCCAAATGTTCTTTCCAGTCTTGACTAAAAATAATGATGTCATCAATGTAGATAATAAGCCAGCCTTCACGTAATTCCTTGTGGAATTCTATGTCCATCATTCTTTGGAAGTGAGAGGGGGCATTCTTAATTCCAAAAGGCATTCTTTGGTACTCATATATTCCCATATGTAATATTATTCTCATCAAATATCTACTGTCTTCATGAATTACATTCTGATGGAAACCTTTGAGTACATCCATACAAGTTATGAATTTAGCATCTTTTAGCTGAGTCAGTGCTTCACTGATTTTGGGCATGGGGTATCTATCAGGTATGGTATAGTTATTAAGACCTCTAAAGTCTCCAACCATTCTTGATTTTCCATTATGCCAAGCAATAATAACTGGGGTAGTAACTTCTACATTTTCATTTGCTCCCACTTTGCGTAAGACATTCATTCTTACTAATTCAGTAACATGCTGCTGTAAAGCTTCTCTACTTCTGGGGGAAGCAGGATAAGCAGCTTTCCTTAAAGCAGGAGGATAAGGTCTAGTAGTATTAAGACTAATTCTTACTTCATGTCCTCTAATGCTTCCAAAGGGTTCATCAGCAGTGGCAAATGCAAGTTTCTTTTTATGTAGCAAGTTCTTTAGTTCCTTTAATTGCTCATCATCTAAATTCTCAGCAATCTTTGCTTCTAATATTGTATTATCAAAGTTAGAATTATTGATAGAATTACATTCAAGTTGCTCCAGGTTCATTTTGTCACTTATTCCAAGTTCAAACTTGTTCATAATGTCGCCATTGAAGGTAAAATATCTTCCATTAGAATTTATCACATCTATTCCATAATTAATGATATAATCATTTCCTAAAATGATATATTTCATTTTAAAATCTGCCATAACTATTAATTCAGCTGTAATCTGAATACTTTGTTTGTTATGAGGGAATATAATATCTAATTTGATAATACCTAGTGGTTTCAATTTACTGTTACAACTGTAGAATTTCTCAGAATTAATGGGGATTAATTCTTTCTTCCATTGAGGCAATATCTTATCTAATAAATTGGGACCAATAATAGAGCAGAAGGCTCCTCCATCAATTAAACATTTAAGTTTAAACTTGTTACATATTATATTAGTGATATTAGTACCACCAGTCTTATGTATTTTTCCAGAATGCATCTCATTTGACAAGTGTAATTTCTTAATGTTTACAGGTCTGAATTTATCTTCCATTTTAGAAATATTAGATATGATCAATTCATCTTTTGAAACAATGGCATGAGTACTGTGAATATCTGAGTCAGAATCAATGGAATCAGAATCAGAATCATCTGGTAAAGATTCTATACTAGATTGGGAATCATCATTAATGGGGACCAAGTTATCATCAATTTTTTCAATGCAGTGTACTTTCTTACTAGATTTCTTATTGGGACATTTATTGGATCTATGTCCTTTCTTTCCACATTCAAAACACGTAATTTCTTTCTCAGAAGTGTCTTTGGTTTCCTTCTGGTCTGATTTCCTGGAGTCTTTGTAATTATCTCTTTTGACAGATTTATACTTGTCTTTCTTGTCTTTTCTTTTAACATTGACAAGACTTTCCAGTTGATTGATGAATTCAGTCAAATCACTGTCACTTTGTAGAACTCTACGCATCATGTACTCAGTATTATGATCTAATTGTCCAAGTAATTTATCATTAATAGAGGCATTGTCTACATCTCTTTCAATGGCTTTAATTCTGTTCACTTGTTGTGTAACCCAATCAGATGGTTCTACATCACTCAGTATGTCAAATCTGCTTCTTCTGAAGTTGGTTTTCACTTTTCTCTTCCATTCAGGAGTGCTAAATTTATTAATGATTTCTTTTTTCCAGAATAACCAATTTTTATTGCCAGGTACTTCTTTTTTCCTAGAATTATACCATGAATTTGCAACTCCAGTGAGAATTGAATTCAATTTTGAGCATATAATCTGATCAGGGGCATTAGTATCTTCTTTCAAGTTATCAATCCAATCAATAAATTTAAAGTGGTCATATTCTCCCACTCCAGAAAAGGTTAGCCACTCATTAGTCTTTGGCAGACCTGCTAATACTAATTTGTGGATGGCCTTGTCTTCATCCAAACTATTAATGGTGGATGTGGCCACTCTAATTTGTTGAGTATTGAGAGTTGGCGTAGCAGTTTGATCTCTGCTTGGTTCAACTTGGGTATTCTGTAAAGGTGAAGGGGTTAAATTGGCCAATTGAGTTGTAATGACTGGAGGAATAGATTGACTGTCATCTCCAATGTCATTAATAGTATCATGTCTGCTTCTTGGTTGGGCATCTCTAGTCAGGAGTTCTTCCAACTTGTGCATGATATCTGAGTTGTTTTTGGTCATTTCTGACGTAACACATGTGAACTGTTTCTCAATTCTGTTCACTACATCTTCAAAGGTTCTAAATTGAGAATTTACTTTATTAGTAGTATCTGATTGTAAATTCTGAATCTTCAATTCCAATTGTGCCACTTTCTGGACAAGATCTTGGTTGGAATTACCTTGCTCTTCAACCCAGTCATCAATTCTGGTCATAGAATTAGACAGTTGTTTACTGAATGTTTTACAATGATCATCCAATTCTACATGAAACATATCAATTTTTGTATCCATTTCAGTCAACCTCTGTTGAATAAGATATAATGTACTATCTTCTGAGTTCACCTGCTCATCTGTGGCTCTCATAATTTTACGGCATAATTCTTGTAAATCATTGGACAGAGCTTTGTTACTATTGTTCATAGCATTTACTACATGTTGAAATGTGGTAATTTGTTGATGTTGTTCAGGGGTACAAGTAGAAATGTTTGAGTCATTAATTACTACACATGGGGAACTTTGTGTTCTAATTTTTTGACTAGATGATGGGGAAGTGTTACAATTTATGGGGCTTCTTCCATCTGGCGCTCTTGACGGGCTATTTTGCCTTGCTCCAGATGTTGATAAGTCCCTTGGAGGGATCTCCCTAGGCGTACCATCTCTGAATAGATCTGGTTTCTCCATTGGGTATTCTTCCCTGTGTTCCTGGGATGTCTGGAATTGACATTTCTGCCCTTGGGACCACGGGGATTTTGGGTTCTTATTGGAGTGTTGGAAGGATTGGGGGGAGAGAAAAGGATTCCTGGAGATAAATGAAGAGGATTCCAATCCTTGGTGCGGTAGAGGGTTGCTGGTAGCCCTTTGAGGCTGACCATATGACGGAAATCCTCCTGGCAGTAATTTAGATGGGCTTTCACTGCATTGAAGCTGCTCCTGTTCTTTACATCCTTTAACCAATATTTGTTCTCCTTCATCCTGTAATAAAACCTTTCGAATTTTTCCTCTGCTGTTACTAGAAGCAGAAGAAATTGACTGATTATCAG
This sequence comes from Puccinia hordei, assembly GCA_007896445.1. Lineage (NCBI taxonomy): Eukaryota > Fungi > Basidiomycota > Pucciniomycetes > Pucciniales > Pucciniaceae > Puccinia > Puccinia hordei. The sequence continues at coordinate 611,608 of RDRW01000040.1, read as the reverse complement.
TTTTTTTACTTCTATAAATGATTTTATTTAAAGATTCTTGTTTGCCAGGGGGCAAAACTGACGCTGGTGGAAATCCAAGTCTTGGCTCTGGCTCCCTGGTGCGGCCATTGTAACCTCTATTTCTAAGGGAAGGAGGAGTCATGGTAAAAATGCGTAAAAGTTGTTAGTAGAAGATTCTTATAATGAAATTTTGTTAAAATTCAATTCACCAGATGACTTGTCTGATGGAGTAACAGAGGTTTCTCTGTTAGTGGTAATCTCAGAGGTTTCTCTGGTGTCACGGGCTGTAGTGGTCTTGTCAGACACTTTCAAAATGTCCAATTCAGGGGTAAGCTTGTCTACGTTGGTGGACACTAAAAACAAAAGAAAATTAGTAAAAATGTGTTATATTTTTACTTATTTAAAGATGTTTGCTTACTCTTCAGAATTTTTCTTTGAAGAGGGCTTAAAGGTTTGTTGTTTTATGGAGAAAAGAGATATAAGGTAATGTGAATTTGTTACTTTTATTGAGAGTAATAGTAGTGTTACTATGATTTTTATGCGGTGAAATCAAGTGGCTTGTTGTGAGTGTGACAAGACTTGAAAAGAGGCTGTTTTTATGTCTAAGTTTCCAGGTGGAAATGACAAAATTTGAGCTAAATTTTAGTAAGATGTGCCTGAGAGGGGATTAGTCTTCCTTTCAGGTTGAGAGAGTGGATGTAAACTGATCAAATTGATCTGTTTGACAGTGAAATTTGTTATTTTTAATTGTTTTTATGTGTTCAAATCACGGAGAGACTCGACGTGATTTGTGAGATGTCCTTGAAAGGGTATTATTCTTCCTTTCAGGGGGAGAAAAATAGATGTAAACTGATCAATTGATCTGTTTTATAGTTGATTTTAATTAGTTTATACTAATTTTATTTTTATTTTGGATAAATCACGGAGAGACTCAACGTGATTTGTGAGATATTCCTGAAAGGGGATTAGTCTTCCTTTCAGGGTGAGAGATAATGTGTAAATATGATCAGAAATGATCTAATTTACTTTTAATTAGTTTAATGTACCTTCTTTACTATGTACAAATCACGGAGTGACTCTGAAACGTGATTTGTGAGATAAAAAAGTCTCGACGGGGCTAATACACACTGTTCCCGATGTGTAATAATGGAATAGATCAGACAGTTAAATGCAGCTGATTTTTCCCGTTATTTTGATCTACTCAACACCTTGATAGCTCAAGTATTTAGTGAGAAAGTCTAACGTCGACGATTGTTATGATCGGATATAAGGGTCTTATCCGTGTATTATACTGTAGAATGTATGCTGGAACTTCCAGAAGTGCGTCGGCGCACGTATGTATACTGTAGATCCTGGAATATCCGGGGAATACCGTATGTAACACGTGATCAGGCTAGAAGATCAATCTTCCGATCACTTTTATACTATGTAGTATACACCCGGTATGTACTACGGTGTGTATTACCACTTATATGCGGTAACTATGGGTATTACCACTATGTAATTCGTGATCGAGGAGGATTTGAAGAGATCAGGAGACTAGTGCCTTGGGAATGGAGGCTCTAGAGATTAAGGGAACTGGATTTTAGTAGTGTAAATCTACTATTGCGGTTCGAATGGTCTACTCAGAATTTCTCTATGAGTAGTAGATCTACTAGAACGTAGATTTTTGAAGAGATTTTATTATAAAAAAGGCGCTTTTTTCTTGTTTTTGATCAATATCTTCAGCCAGATATTGGATTTTAATTTTTTATATGTTTTTTAGTTTATAATTTCGAGTTTTTTCTCAATTTTTGTAGGGTTTTTTATTTTTCTTAGACTCAAATTTGGGTAGCAGACTCTGTTTTTATTGCAATTTTATAATTTTTTAGAGATAAGAAATATAGAAAAAAACAAGCGGTATTTTTATGATTTTTTATTTTTTCTGTAGTTGAATGCAGTCAATCTAGGATCTTTATTTCTTCTACTGTTTCTAAGTAGATGTCTAGGGACTGCTGGGGGGTCACAATCAAAAAAGGGGGGAACAGACACGTAAGTATTGTTAGAGGAAATTATATCACAAAATATGTCATTAAAGGGTGGATCCCTTTCTTCTAAAGCTGATTTAAGTTCTTTTCTGATAATTTTTGTGTGCTCTTCTTTAGTCAACACGTCAGATTCTTCAGTATTAATTAAAGTGCCGTCAGGGGAATAAATGTTGGTGAGTCTAAGTTGTTGTATTTTTGTCCAGGTACAGTTATAGAATTGGTCTTCTCCTTCTATAACTTCAGTTTTGATAACCAGTTGTGACGTGGTAATATTGTCAGGGTTGTCCAATTGGTAATGTCTTTGTTGGAATAGGTTTGAGTTCTTCTTAAAGTCACAAATGATCTCTGGCATCTATTAAAGGGCCATTTTCACGAAAAATAAAAAGGTAAGGAGGTGTTAGTGATGATTTTTTAAGGGTAAGAGGGTGAAAAAATCACGGATAAATAAAGGCCAGACCCCCAATTGTCAGCCTGGGTGTGGAACTAACCGTGGTTAAGGGTTGTAACTAAGGTAGGTTGATGATTAAAAGTGGTTTGGGTAAAGTTTAAGTCCTGTAAAAAAGGTACTTCCTCAATCAGTAATCTTGTCTGAGAGGCTTGCTCTAATTGCTCTAATTAGGCGCATCCAAATCAATACAAAGTATTAATAGGCATCCAAGGAGGTACTCACTTGGGTTCGTGGTTTCTACCTTGTTGAAGGTAGGTTGTGGCCAATTCTTGAGGTAATAACAGTATTAAACTATAGATTATCCAGAATTGGGGGATTGTTGGAGAATGGGGAACTAAGCAAGGTAAATAACTCTAAGGTATGTACTGTGCTGGTGTGTTCTAAATATTCTCTGGGGGATAAACAACTGTTTACAGTCTGTTTATATATTGTAAGAGCTCCTCAAGGGGGAACTGTGAGCGCTTCCATGACCTGGGAGGTACTGTGGAACTTCAGGGGCAAGACAGATCCTTTTGGGAGGATCTGTTAATGTTTATGATGTGATTTCTACTAAGGCTGTGTTATGGGACACATCTTTGATCAGTAATCCTTAGTGGGATTGGATCACATCATGACATTTGTATTAATTGATCTGTTATTAATATTAATAAGGTTATTAACTTATAATGATGTCATTTATTATTGGCACATCTTATAAGTATTAATTATTATAGTATTAATAAGTTCTTTTATTCATAAGATATTCAAGTACATATCTTATACGTGAAATATTCCAATGTTAAGGAATGTGGGCGTAATCAGAGGGGAAAGAGTGACATCTTTTACTCTGGATATTTCACGTGACAGGGGGCAAAGGCCTACAAGTTATGTATCTTGTATAACAGGAGTACATATCTTAACCAGAATTATTCATGAGTTTATTAATGAATATATTATTAAAGTATTTATATTAATTAATGTAATTAATGTACTTTAATAATATTAATATTAATGTAATAATAATGAAGGTATAATAATAATAATAATAACTACAGAATAGTAATTATTATTAAGGATAATAATAATTAATATTAAGTGGAGTTTAATTAGAATAATTAATGATAATAAATAATAATAATAATTAATAAGAGTAGTAATTATTATTAGAGATAATAATAATTAATAATCTTTGCAGTTACGTGGTACATGTCAGGTACTGTGATATGTACTCAGTGGCTGACAGGCATCAAGACTCATGTTTCACGGGCCTTAAAGGCACCATTCCCAACCTCCCATGATTCCAATTCAATAGGGCTTATAAAATAACTACCCAACTTGTTCTTTATCCTATTTCCCAGAATCACACAGTATACCACAACTTGCAACTCCCGTAATCTGCTCAATAACTTATGTGCACCTGTAAGTGTCAAATTTTCCTTTCATATTTTTATCTCAATAAATACCAATTCCAAAACCCATGACCAAATATTGAAAATGTTATCACACTTATATTTCTTTTACCAATTATGAGTAAAAACTTAATTAGGGGGTATACCATATGACCAAATCCACCATTATCTAACCAACTGGTTTTTCAAATCCACCATTTTTGGAAACAAGGATATCAACAGGGGGTATCAAATATTACCAAATCCACCATTATTTAATCAACTGGTTTTGAAAATCTACCATTTTTAAAAACCATGGATATCTATATAAACAATTTCAGAATTCTCACAGCTGAAATTTTGTGGAAAAACTGAAGTCAATGTTTTTAATTGTGGATTTGGTAAAATTTGATACCCCCTAATATAAAATGGTTTGGAATTCTCAAAAGTGAAATTTTGTGGAAAAACCTACTTCACTGGTTTTAATTGTGGATTTGGTCAGAATTTTCAAACACACAATAAATGGATAAAGAACCATTTATTGGTATAGTTTTCTTCTTGAAAATCCTAGAAAATCCAAGCTTAACACATAGTAATCTATATTATAAGATCACATATAAATCAATTTATATATTTAGTTAATATGTATTAAAGATTTATAAATTTGTTTTCAACTGATTGGTCCTCCAGGGAAAGCAATTTTTCAAGTAAAAACCCCACAGAACTTTATTCACATGTAGTTCTTAATTAAATAATTATTATCAGCTTAATTGAGATGAAATAGATACCACACTATTTTAAAGAATGTGAAATAGATATGGCATCATTTTAATTAAAAATGACACCATTTTCCATATCTGATCACAAACAGGTTGATCACTTTCACCTGGTAATTTTCCCCCTGATCACCACTGTCAAAAGAAGTTTACAGAGGAATCATTTAACATCTAAAGTGGGAGGTTTCTTCTCTAAATTAAGACAAATCCCCCCATCAGTTTAACAATAAATTAGACAACTTATTATAACAAAGGCGCACACCCTCTCCTTTGAGTTTGGAGGACTGGCCTTATTTTACTAATAACTATCTTGAATAGTTATAACCCCTCAAATCTGCCCCAATTCAATTAATTTACCTTGATTTAATTGGAAGAACCGTGTCCTATTCTGGTTAGCCCTTCTGTGGAACCTATTTAAAACTTTTTGTCTTATTTTGCACCACATGTAGCTAGAAGGACCTATCCTTGGCATCATGTAGGATGAAAAACAAGGTGCAAGCCAAAAAGAAAATGTAATAAAAGGTTTTTAGTGATTTAATTTTTTTTTATCCATGTAAAATATCATGTTATATTTTATACTAAGTGTTTTAATAAAACCAAAGTAATTACTGTTAAATATTTATTGTCTTATTACACTTTTAAAGTGTAATTCTTATTTATTCCTCAATATACACACCACAATCAGTGGAGTAGAGTACAGCTTGGTGACAGTCAGAATCTGAAGCGCTTTATGTGTTTAGTCCACATGGGACATGGAGATCATGCAGAATTTTCCAAATGGTTAGGAGGTGTGGGTGAGACAGTAAAATTGGGGTGACTTGGAGATCTAGGGTGGGATACATTCCCTTGTCACCAGAAGACCCCAAATTATGGGAAGAGAAAAATTTTGAGGTGAGAGCAGGTGCTCCCAAGTTTAAATTCTCAAACTGCTCTCCTGATGAGGCAATTAAATTTCTGGAAGTCATCTTTCAACACAATGTTAATAACATTGCCTCTGTCCTCAACAACTCACATGGCTTTGATAAGGATCCAAGAATTGTGACAACCACACACAATTGCAAAGGAAAGACTCATACAGGAACCTGTTGCTATCCAGAATACTTGTCTGATGATTTTGTATGGAAACTTTTCCACTGCTTTGAGCTAGTCTGTCAGCCTGGGTGTGGAACTAACCGTGGTTAAGGGTTGTAACTAAGGTAGGTTGATGGTTTGAAGTGGTTTGGGTAATGGTTAATTCCTGTAAAAAAGGAACTTCCTCAATCAGTAAGTCTTGTCTGAGAGGCTTGCTCTAATTGCTCTAATTAGGCGCATCCAAATCAATACAAAGTATTAATAGGCATCCAAGGAGAGACTCAACTTGGGTTTGTGGTGACTGCCTTATTGAAGGTAGGTTGTGGCCAATTCTTGAGGTAATAACAGTATTAAACTATAGATTATCCAGAATTGGGGGATTGTTGGAGAATGGGGAACTAAGCAAGGTAAATAACTCTAAGGTATGTACTGTGCTGTGGTGTTCTAAATATTCTCTCTGGGGATAAACAACTGTTTACAGTCTGTTTATATATTGTAAGAGCTCCCCAGGGGGGAACTGTGAGCGCTTCCATGACCTGGGAGGTACTGTGGAACTTCAGGGACAAGACAGATCCTTTTGGGAGGATCTGTTAATGTTTATGATGCGATTTCTACTAAGGCTGTGTTATGGGACACATTTTTGATCAGTAATCCTTAGTGTTATTGGATCACATCATGACATTTGTATTTAATGATTTGTTATTAATATTATTAAAGATAATATCTTATAATGATGTCATTTATTATTGGCACATCTTATAAGTATTAATTATTATAATATTAATAAGTTCTTTTATTAATAAGATATTAAAGTACATATCTTATACGTGAAATATTCCAATGTTAAGGAATGTGGGCGTAATCAGAGGGAAAGAGTGATATCTGTTACTCTGGATATTTCACGTGACAGGAGGGCAAAGGGCCTACAATTTATGTATCTTGTATAACAGGAGTACATAGCTTATCCAGAATTATTCATGAGTTATTAATGAATATATTATTAAAGTATTTATATTAATTATTGTAATTAATTTACTTTAATAATAATAATAGTAATGTAATAATAATAATGAATGTATAAAAATAATAATTAAGAATAGTAATTATTATTAGAGATAATAATAATTAATACTATTTGCAGTTACGTGGTACATGTCAGGTACTGTGATATTTAATCAGTGGCTGACATAGTCTACCATGAACTGTTGGGCCCAAAGGCTGGGTTTCCATCAGATAATTTCATTGGCTTGCAAACATAAGCAATTTAAATTTCAATTGATCAGGTTCACAACCAAGAGTATCACATTGAAAAGATTCTGGAATACAAAGTTGGGGTCCAGACACTGGGATCTAGATTCATAAGTATTATTACTCTATCTCATTTTATTAGGGGGTATCAAATATGACCAAATCCACCATTATCTAATCAACTGGTTTTGAAAATACACTATGTTTGAAAACCATGGATATCAATACAAAATGGTTCAGAATTCTCAAAAGTGAAATTTTGTTGAAAAAACTAATTCAATGGTTTTAATTGTGGATTTTTTCACATTTGGTACCCCCTGGTATTATTGTGATTTATTTATTTTAAGAAATTAAAACTCAACTAACTTTTTTGGATTGTTTTTCTTAGTTGGTTGTTTGAATTGGTGCTGGGTATCTGTATTCTTAAGAAAAAGAATAAATTAATTTTGTTAGTCTTTTTTTATTTAATATTTTTGATTTTGGAATGTTCTAGAATAGTTTATTTGTTTTTTGTTGTTTATGGTTTCTTTGGAAATCCGCCTATGAAGATTTGAGTCATAGGATTTTTTGTTTGGAAATTTGTGTTCTACTATGAAACTAAAAAAATAGGCTCCTTGAGCCAAACAAAACCTGTACCGAGTGTACAGGTTGTATTGATGCATCCTAACAGGTCGACGCCGACCCATTAGGATGCATGACACATGAACTGATGCATCCTAACGGGTTGACGTCAATCCGTGTCACCTGCCCTCCTTGCTGGGAACAGCCATTGACAATGGCTGCTACCAGCGAAGAGGACTCATTGGCCTTGATTGGACTCATCAGCCTTGATGTCACCTCCCCAGCAAAGAGGTGTCATCCATATCCATTGCAGCAAAGAGGTGTTACATACATTGTCTCCTCCTCCTCGCTGAGAACACCCATTGTCTGCACCATGCGAGGAGGACTCATTGGTTAAATCACTATATATACTGTTAAATTCCCCCTCCGAAAAAATTATAAAACACAAATTTATTTTTTTTCAAAAAATCATTTTTTTTTTTCCATTTTGTTGCCACACCCAAAAACTTCTCCCTCCAAAAAAATAATTTAAATCACAATATTATTTCTTTTCAACAAATCTTTTTTTTTCTTCCTTTTTTTTGCCACACCCAAAAGCTTCAGTATCCATTCCAAAATTTTCATTAGAAAAATTACAATATTCAACAAACAACATCAAAAAAAATTTATACTAAATCTTGGTCATTTTCTTTACACACAAAATCACAAATAAAACACTTGATAAATTCTCAATTAATTCACTTGGCTGTCTAATTTGTCTTTCCCACATTATAAAAATTATATTTCTTTAAGAATGAGCTTCAATTTTTATTACTGGGGAAGAGCTTATGAAGCTGAAAGACAAGAAAAGGGAAGAGCTCCGAACCGACAACGGCAATCAAGATGGTATCACACCCAGAGACTTACTGCTGATGGAAATGTGAATCATTACAACAACTTATATAATCAAAACCTTCCTCCAACCATAATTCACAACAACTATTTCTACAACCAATCCCCAAGGTTCCATTCACAATCATTGAACCACCGCCTTCTGCATCCCAACACTCTCCACCAATATCACCCTTTGCATCATCATGAATCTCAACATCAAAGACCAATGTTGTATGATTCCCCTTCACACCCTGAGATTTACCCATCACACCCACATGTGACCAACATTCTGAGCCAAAGCTCACGTGGAATGCCGCCTCCTTCTTCTCAATCTCTTTTGATAGGCTACTCACAATCCAACCCTGCCAACTTTGAGTTACAAAGACGGCACTCACAATCACTTGAGCCCTCTGTTTCTTACAAGTCTCATCAGAACAACCATCAGAGAAGCCATCATAGAAGCCAATCACAATCCCATCACAACATTCACCACCAAACACATCACCCAATTTCACTTGGGGTTTCTCCTCTTTCTTCTCAAAATCATCACAGAAGCCACTCACAATCCCACCACTGCAACCTTCATAACTCACTATCACTTGGACATCCCCTTGGATCCGCTCATTCTCATCATAGACAACACTCACAATCCCCCCAGGGTCTGGGAGATTGTAAAAATCACACCCATGTCACTTCTGTGACTCTTCCTTATTTCTCATTCTCACTCAACTCCTTACTCCAATCTCTCATACTTCTCTCGATAATCACTCCTCAATCATCAACTTCAACTTCTCTACCGGTGCAAGTCAACTCACATCGACTCTCTCATCAACCTCAAAAAATCAACTCTTCAACAATCACCACTCATTCCCTTCTATTCATCCCCGTCTTATTCCTCCTCTTCATTTCTTCTTTCTTCCTCATCCTCTACTCATTCTTCCTTCTGTCTGGTGAGATTCCTCCTTATCAAACTCACTCACCTCAGTCCTGTTGTCTAATCTTCCTCTTCTAGTCCCTGTCCTTTAATCTTGCCCTTCATCCCTAGTTCTCATTCAATTTTTGCCTCTTCACACATCTCTATTGATCTTTATGTTGGTTCTCATCTCATTCTTCTTCATTCTTATTGTCAGCTTGCTACTAGTTCAGAGACAACCTGACTAGAACAAAATAAAACATAAAATTAAAAATATAGTATTAATCATTTAACAAAGAGTAATAAATGAATAATAATAAGATAAAGCAACATAAAAAAGTAATATGTAAATAATAAACATATAATTACATAGTAAATTAATAATAAATAAACAAATACAGTATTAAGTATAAAACAATGAATATGCTCATAAATAATAACATAAGTGGAAATATTATTTCATAATCTTAAAGAGCGTGTAAAATAACCTAGGGTACTTCAGCCAAAGTACCCCAGATAACTTAAAACTTCTAGTAGTAAAACAACTTGAAAGAATATTACCACTAAAAGCGCTGAATCAATTATTATACATTAAAATACAGAATAAAAACCATAAATACATGTACAAAACCACGAAATAACAATGTATTTAAATAAGAACATAATAAAATAAATACATATGACACTAATAATATAATACTAGTAATATAATATATTATCTATTTATTTATTTATTTTATTTAAATACTAAGTACACTAAGGATGATTCAGAGGGACAAAGACCACGAACCAGAGGAAGGAAATAACATGAGAACCTTCTGAAAATAACTATTGAACAACTGTTCAAAATAAATGTATTACATCCTTAGTGGGAAATTATTGATTGACAGATCTCTGCAGTCATGCATTCCCAAAGAGCCTGCATGACAGGGATTAAACAAGAGGCTCTTGAAGCGCCCACAGAACAAACAAATACATTTATTTCACATTGTACACAATACAAAATAATTAAACTCTGACAAATGTGATCAACAGGTACATGTGATATTTAATCAATACATTTTGACATGTAATTAAAAACCTTTGATCAACACATCTAACAAACCTTGTCAGAGGTTCAGAAGCGCCTCAAGATGCCAGCAAAAGAGCTTAGACAGGCTGTACCCATAGTAGACAGCCTGTACATATGGAAATTTGATTAAACAACTACATACATTTGTATTAAATCTTAACCCCTTCCTTTTAAATGTTCCCATAGCCAAAAATACATCCTGTGTTTCGCCATCAGGTCTCCAGAAAGGCATTTAAGGAGCCCTTGTTCCCCCTGTATTTTGCCTACTCATGCTTTTAATATATATACTACAACCTTTGCCCACTTACATAGCTTTACAATTGTTATTCTGTCTGGTAAGGTCCTAGTATCTGTCTCTTAGCCCCTTCTTACTCCCTTGAAATTGTCCAGTGTCCACCCAGCTCTTCCAACACCCTTTCCAAGCGCTTCCAACTGCCCAATTTCCCCCTGGAAGAACCTCAAGTCTGTAAAGGTAATTTATTACTAGTAAGTAGATAAACCTTTCTCTTGAGATTCTCCCCCCCATCTTTTATCTGGGATTTAAAACACCCCTGTTTACAGGCCCCAGTGTATTCAGGTACCTAAATCCTCTGCTTGCAAGATACCTTTGAGGGATTAAACACCCCTGATTTATCAGGCCCCTCATATTTTTAATTATATTAAATTTATTTAATATAATTAATCATCTTTTACCGCTCATACCTCATATCCTTATTGGTATTACCTCTTATAAATCCTCCCAGAGCTTTATATTGCTCTTTATCTTTTATTTTGCACCTTGTGTAGCTAGAAGGATTACTCCTTGGCATCACAGAGGCTGACACTTATTGTTTCTCTTTTCTTATTCTAAGTTGTTTCTTCATCAAAGTGTGCCGGCTCCTTTTAGTAATCAATCATCAATCAGAATTCTCTTACGGTTAAAAGCCTACGACCAACAAATTTGATAGGAGCCGGCGCGGGACGATAGCAGATACGTCGTAATCGACGAGATGGCGGCACCATCAAATAACGATGGATTCCAACAAGCAATGCTCAAAACGGCATTGGAGACCATTCCTCAGCTGTCGGAAGAGAATTACTCTATCTGGAAGGACAAAATGACGGCGCTGCTAGAGTTACGAGGGGTCCTGGACGCTCTCGACTCACAACTTCCAAATTACCTACCTCTCGCGATTGATGTCAACGCCGAGCTAAAACTGCTCTTCATCTTGAAGATGGACAGCGTGACTCACAATAATATTGTCACAGCGGATAACAGAGGGTTGGCAAAGAATCTCTGGAAAGCAATCAAGGATCAATTTGCATCGGACAAATCTTCCAATTGAGCACGAGTATTCAACAAATTCCTCTACGTCAGATTCAAGGAAGACACCCTAGAAGCATTTGTGAGGGAAATCAAAGTGTCGATCAAGAAGCTAGTTGATGTAGGAATCGATCTTTGTCACGCTCTGTGATGCCAAGGACTGATATCCTTCTAGCTACACAAGGTGCAAGGCAAAAAATATGGGCAAAAAAGGGGTTTTTGATCTTTTATATTAATATTTAAAAGATCAAAGATTTATGGAGGGGCCAGCAAGCTGGGGTGTTTAGTTCCCTCCAAAGGTGTTCGTGCTAAAAGCAGAGAACTGAAACTTTAAAACTGGGGCCTGCAAGCAGGGGTGTTTAGTCCCAGTGAAATAGTGGCTAAGAAAGGGCCACAACTCCTAGTAGGAAAAGACTTACTGTAGTAGGCTTTGAGGGAAGGAGGTGGGGGGCTTTCTTATGGTAAACTGAGCAGCTGGAAGCGGTTGGAAAGGTGGGCTGGAAGGCTGGACAGAGTTGGGGTTGAGGACAAGAGGCTTTGAAGTCTTGAAGACTGATTTACTGGGCAGGACACTAGTATGATGGACTGGTGGAATGCTGGGTGTAAATATGATAAAAGCTGGGGAATCAAAATGCAGGGGGAAGAAAGGGCCTCTTAAATGCCTTGCTGGAGCCCTGATGGCGAAACATCAAGTGTTATTTTGGCTATGGGAACACTACAAGGAAGGAGTTATCCTGAGTAGAAATAAATGATGTAATTTATCAAATTATTACATGTACAGGCTGTCAATAATTAATACAGTCTGTCAATCATCTGGAGACATCATCTGAGGGCGCTTCAAGAGCTCTTAGTTTGATGTACAACATGTATTGATCACTTGATCAATAGAATAAAAAATAACTAATCAAATTATAGTACAGAATCTTATTTCTGTTTAATTTGGTTATTTCATATGTAAGGTTCTGTACCATGAGAGTTCTTGTCATACTTGCATGGAGGGCGCTTTTACAGCTCTCCATACAATTCTTTGACAAGCAAACATCATGGGAAAAGTGTCAACATTTATTTTCCCGTGATTAAATAAGCTTGTCATTTATTTTACTTGTACAAGTTCTTTTAGACTTATTTGAAGTATTCTTATGTTTCCTTTATCCCCTGTTTCGTGTCTTTCATGTGTTATGATATTATTTAACTTATACTGTATGTATTTACATAGGTTAATAATAATACCAAGACTATAAAACAGCGTGATATTTATGTCAAATATTATTTAATATTTTATTTATGTGTTTAAAGGATAATTACATAGTTTATTTAAGTGATTATCCCGTATTTTGAGAACTTCTACTTATTAGAATACTCTCATATTACATATGTTTATACCTAGTAAGTATTTTAGCGCTTAGTAGGAGTATTCTTTAAGTTAATTTTATTATTAGAAGGAGTAAGTTTTCTAGGGTACTTTAGCTGAGGTACCCTAGGTTATTTTACTTGCTCTTTCAGAATATAAAATAATATTCTCAATTATCTCAAAGGTTAATGAGTTATTATTTATTTTATTATTAATTTATTTATTATATTTGTTTCTAGCATTATTACTACTTAATAATGTTTCTATTTTAAAATGTTATCTTTTTCTTTTGTTTATTATAATTATGTTTCATTATTACTTGTGTAATAATGTCTCTTTCATATGTATTTATTAATTAATTATTACTTTATTTATTGTTCTAGTCAGGTTGTCTCTGAACTAGTAGCAAGCTGACAATCTTCCTCAAGACATCCTTGCTTACCTAATCCTCTTCAAGTTACCCGACAACCTGCAACTCCTAAAGAGACAGATCATGCACTCTGATAAGACGCTTACAGTTCAATTCGTGTGCAACCACTTGACTCAGTTCAACAATGAGAACAGAGCTGAAATCAAAGAATCATCCTTGTCGACTCAAGCGGTGCTTGTTTCAACTCGTAATCAAAAATCATACAGTCAGAAGGGGACTCAATCCAACTCTGGGAAAAACAGCAGGAAAAGATGCACCACTGGTCACCATAACCCTAAGCAAGATGGGAATCACACGGCCAACTCATGCTGGCACCTGCATCCCAACAAGGCACCAGAGTGGTGGCAGGAAGCGCAGACAAAATGGCTGGAGAGCAAAAACGGCGCTAAGGTCAACTACTACCTGTCACTCATCACACTCTGAACCAAACTCGCAAATCCAAAATGCAAGATTGTCCTGAACAGTGGAGCATCTGCTCACATCTTCAACGACCCCAAGTTCTTTGACAGTCTAGAGTTGGGCGATTGCGACGTGATACGTACGGGTAAAGAAGGAGCCACCCTACCGATCAAAGGGACGGGGAGAGTGAACCTTCAATGGGGAAACTCAAAGGTTTCCATATCCAATTGCCTGTATGTACCGGACATTGTCATCAACCTGGTCAGCGCAGGCGCTCTGCTGGAGAAGGGTTGCGAAATAGCCGCAAAGAAATCCGCCTTTCAAGTCTTGAATGAAGGAGTTTGCCGCTCCAAGGGCAAAATTGAAAATAATCTCTTTGTTCTCGACGTTTGGGACGCTGCAGGAGGCACCATCAACTATTCTGCAAATTTCTCTCAGGCACCAGCAGATAAACTCAAATTCACTCATGAAAAATTCGGTCATGCGTCTCTGAAACAAATTGACCAGTTCATCCCTGCTTCTGTGTCTCAATTGGAGAAGGACAACTTCAATTGTAAATCATGTACTCTTTCAAAAATCACCAAGCAACCATTCAAAACCAAATCCCAACCAGCAACCAAAGTCTTCAAGAGAATTCACTTGGATCTAATTGGTCCAATCACTCCCGAGTCAAAAATCAAATCACAATACATACTCACTCTGGTGGACAATTTCTCAGGTTAATTGGCGGGATTCCCCATTGGGAAGAAGGACGACACGACTGATGTGTTGATCAATCTTCTCAAGTCAGAAAACAAACAAAGAGGCTACTTCCCCAATCTGATTTGCTCCGATGGACGAGGTGAATTCACAGGCAATAGGTTAGTCAACTTCCTTGATAAAAATCACATCCACAGGCTAACATCGGAACCCTACCATGCCAAACATAATGGTAGGGCGGAGCGCCCAAATCGCACAATAGTCAAATCAATGCGGGCTATCTTTTGATCGTCAAGTATCTCCAAAGCCTACTGGCACAAAGTGGTCAAGTCAAGCTGCTTAATTCTGAATCAAATTCCTCGAAACGGACATTCATTGTCCCCGTGGGAAATTGTTCACGGCAAGAACTTTCCTCAAGACTTTCTCAATCCACTTGGTATGACAGCAGTGGTGTTGAAACTGAAGAGAGAAAAAGGAAAAAAATTCAAAGCCAAAGGCCAAGAAGGCATTCTTGTAGGATTCAACGTCCTACTTCATTCTTACAGGATCCCCACAAAATTGGGTGGGATCATTGAATTGAAACATGTTTGGTTCCTCAACATGCCTCAAAGTGAATCACTTATCACAGACTGGGACAATTTTTGCCTTGAAAAGTCCAGCAAATCGCCAGAAGAAACCTGTGTTCAACAACAAAGTCAGTGTGAATCAGACACCGAGCCGATGAGTCAAGGGGAGAATCAACTTCAAGAAGAAGTCATTAACTCATCTGACTCTGAATCAGAAGAAAACATTGCTGATCAACTCAAGCCCAAAGAACCGGAACAACCACCTGAAGCTTTGACTAGAACCCTGCGAGATTGGTCCATGATCATGTCTGGGTGGCCCTTGCTTGGCGGAAGCAGCTGACTGTAGGGTTTGATCGTTGTCCTCCCTCGTTTTGCGGCGGAGATGTTCAGCTTTGAGAGCGTCTATGAGCTTGGTTGGACTTATTCAAGGCTCATTCATCATTGACAAGACACAAGACAGCCAGTCTTGTGGGAGTGATGTTAGGATTGATGTTGAGTATATATTGTCAGGGATAAGGGATGATTTGGCAGGGACTAACGCGCTTAAACGTTTGTATGTCTTTGCCATTTTGTCTAGATGGGACGGAAGGTCGTTATCTGACATCTGGGAAATGGTGAGCTTTCACAGCCAATACATGACTACTCCCGCTGGTGAGTCTTGGTGGGCTTGTTTAAGAGCATCCCATAGTCCCTTGGCGTTGTTTTTGAGATGACGGAAGTTTTGGATGTTTGACGTAGGGATTGTTCTTGAGATTACCCCGCAGATGGCTTTGTTGTCTCTGAGCCAAGTGGGTCAAGTTTTGGCTTTGTTTGGATGATTGTTAATGATGTATTTGACGTCTGTAGCCGCAAAATGGATTTCGAGGACCCAGCTCCAGTCTAGGTAGTTGGAATCCGCTCCTGGGGGTTTCAGCTGCTTGACTCCTGATAGTTTGAGGGCAGGATGTCCTACAACTTTGGAATCGGGTTGCGACAACATTTTTTGTGTAGTTTTAGAGTTTGTCAGCTCGGATAAGGTAATTGGTGAGGTCAATATGATGTATTCTGGTTTAATGAAAGGTGATGGTGGTGAATTCATATATCGGTTGCTTTAACTCGAAGCATACGGATCCTTGGTTTTCCTGGTTGTCTGCAGTCTTAAGAGCGCTCTGGGCTCATAACCTGATGCAAGAGACTGAGACAGCAGATAGTAGAAATGGAAGGATGAATTGCATCAGTTATATAAAGAGGAATATAATGACAAGAGATGAGACAAAATAAGAGAAATCATACCTGAGACAGCAGATAGTAGAAATGGAAGGATGAAGAAAAGAATCCTTCCACGAGTTGGATGCTGCCTCAGGTATTTTAAAAGATCTGTGAAATGACTGTGAAATGAGAGAAATACATGACAGGTGTGTAGCACACATAAAGAGAGAAAAAGGAAAGAAAAAGAAGAGAGAAAATGACAACATCTCCACAGATCAAACCCCCACCACGCTTTGGATTCCATCACTACTACGAGCCTACCACCTTCAACTCAGCTATTTGATGCGCAGATGAAAAATTCTGGAAAATTGCCATAGAAAAAGAAATCAATTCAATCAAAAATCATGACGTTTGGGAAGACCATCACAATGAGCCACCAAACCCTCTGGACACCACATGGGTCTTCAAGATCAAAGACAACTGTCACGGGGATCCTCTCAAACACAAGGCCAGATTGTGCGTTCAGGGATTTGATCAAATCGAAGGCGTAAATCACGGAGAGACTTTCGCTCCAACCGGCAAAGTCTCTACACTTAGGATGATCCTACTCTACACTCTCCATCAGAACCTTTCCATCACTCAGTTCAACGTTCAAGGGGCATTTTTGCATGCACCTCTATTGGAAGAAGTCTATATCAAAACGCTGAAAGGAGTCAATCAAGAGGCACCTTACCTCAAACTCAAAAAGGCGCTGTATGGGCTGAAGCAAGATCCAAACAACTGGTACGAAACCTTGGCTTCTTGGCTATAATCAGTTGTTTTCCATGAATTGAACTGCGATCCATGTCTTTATCTATGTACAGACGGAATATCACGGCTGTTTTTCCATGTTGATGACCTAGTTCTAGTCGGCTCTGGGAGCAACTTCAAGGACAAATTTGAAAATCGGTTCTCAAACTCCTCGTGTCACAAACCAAATACCATTCTAGGTATGAAGTTCGAGAGACTAGGCTGAAAAATCCTCCTCTCACAACCTAAACACATAGATCACAGGCTCGAAGAACTTGGATTGACCAACTGTAAACGGTCAACAACTCCTCTCACTCCCAACCTCAAATTGAAGGAAGCTTCCAACAAAGATCACCTACTCTTCAAGAAAGAGAACATCAATTACCGATCAGCAATTGGTCTCATGCACTATATCGCAGGCTACACTCAACCCAATATCAGCTTTGCAGTCTCAAGCTTAGCTTGTTTCGCTGTCAAACCCGGAATGACTCACTGGCATGAAGTCAAAAAGGTCTGGCAGTATATCAGACACACTAGAAACCTCAAACTCACCCTTGAAATTTGAAAACCCAATCAACTACTTGAGATCTACAGCAACGCTTCATGGGGAGACAAGCTCGTCCATCGCACTTCCCAATCCGGCTATCTCTGCTACCTATTTGGAGCTCTTGTCTCCTGGAATAGCTGCAGACAACACAAAGTGACCTACTCATCAACTGAGGCCGAGCTCAACCCCGTAGTCGATTTGTTCCACAAAGGAACCTGGCTGAAGGCTCTGCTATCCGATATCTGGAATCTTCAAGTGGACGCAGCCACTCACTACATCGATGACATTGACCTCAACAAACGTCTTATGATGAACGACAATCAGTTCAAGGAAAATTTTGCGAACTCTCATTACATCAACAATAAAGGCCTTGACGACAAATTGAAAAAGTTCGGCTCAAACCCCAAGACAAGACACATTGACCCAACTCAAGACCAAAGGCATTCAACAGGAACTCAAGCACAAAAACATCAAAAACATCCTAATTCAAACATTTGACATGCTTGCTGATGCCTTGACCAAGGCCGCTTCCCAGTCTTCAGTCTTCAATCTCACTAAAACAGTAGATCCAAACTTCTCATCTGAACAGGTGGAATCTTGCCAGCCACGGGGAGTGTAAAAATCACACCCATGTCACTTCTGTGACTCTTCCTTATTTCTCATTCTCACTCAACTCCTTACTCCAATCTCTCATACTTCTCTCGATAATCACTCCTCAATCATCAACTTCAACTTCTCTACCGGTGCAAGTCAACTCACATTGACTCTCTCATCAACCTCAAAACATCAACTCTTCAACAATAACCACTCATTCCCTTCTATTCATCCCCTTCTTATTCCTCCTCTTCATTTCTTCTTTCTTCCTCATCCTCTACTCATTCTTCCTTCTGTCTGGTGAGATTCCTCCTTATCAAACTCACTCAACTCAGTCCTGTTGGCTAATCTTCCTCTTCTAGTCCCTGTCCTTTACTCTTGCCCTTCATCCCTAGTTCTCATTCAATTGTCGCCTCTTCACACATCTCTATTGATCTTTATGTTGGTTCTCATCTCATTCTTCTTCATTCTTATTGTTTCTCTTTTCTTATTCTAACTTGTTTCTTCATCAAAGTGTGCCAGCTCCTTTTAGTAATCAATCATCAATCAGAAATCTGTTAGAGATAATGTTTATTCTCCAAGCCTCTCACCTGTTGATGCACCAAGAAACTGGGGTGATGAGCTTCCAGAAATTGATCTACAAAACATTGTGGACCACGTCCACCACCAAATTTCTCATGCTGGGTTTGAAACTTCTCATCCTGCCAATATAGACAATGAGGATGGCCTTGATCAAATCAGATTAGGAAATGAAGCACCCCAAAATTTATCCAATCAGGACATTAATTTTTCAGAAACAAGGCAATCACACCCACATAACATTGCGCACAACAGGCCTGCTGCTTGGGGCTGGAGGGAGCCACCAGGTTTCAGGGCTTACTCTATGAGACAACCAAGAAGATGTCCCAAGTGCCAGGCCATCCTGTTTTTAGGTGAAACAAATTCTCTTTGCTGCCATAATGGAAGTATAAATCTTCCTCCCTCACCACCACTGCCTGAGTTGCTCCGTATGTTCCAAGAGGCCACTCAATCCCGCACACAGGAAGGAAGGAAACTCATTGAAAACATTCGCCTCATCAACAGCAACTTTGCTTTTACTTCATTGGGACTCAACACAGAGACCAGAACAGCCTTGCAAGACCAAGGTCAAGGAGTTTACACTTTCAAAGTCAAGGGTACAATCCATCACCGGATTGGGAGTAAACTCCCACTCACACAAGAGCATCCAAAACTCCTACAAATTTATATCTATGACAATTCAAATGAGTTTGAAAACAGACAGCATCATGGTCAACATCTTTCACCAATTTTAATGAGAAATATCCAATCAATTCTGCATGCACACAATCCTCTGATTCGGCAATTTGAATCCCTTGCATCAGATATTTCACCTTCACGCTGTGGTGATCCATTCCACATCATTACTATAATTTCCAAGACTATTTACCACTAATAAATCACATTCACTTACAAATAAATACTCATAAATCCCAAACCTTACATATATTCACTGTTATCATTTCATAATCAGATTCTACACCCCATTTTAACCCTAGTCACCCACTACAACTACCCCCAAATTCCTCATAGTTCAAGAGTTACAGGCAAACTCAGGATAATACAAGCAAATTATAGTATAAAGAAAGGTATAGAATACAATAAGTACATATTATAATTAGATATATTTTCACAACCAAAATACATAATAAATATTACACATTATATACTACATAACATATTACATCATATACATAAACTCTACCTTTCCACTACTCATCTGTCACTGTCATGACCATTTCATATGTGTCACTGTCTATTCTACTTCATCTGTCATATTTTCCTTTCCCACCAGCTACATGTCATAGCCTGGTTGTTTCCTTTCTCTAGCCTGATGGCTCATCTTCTCTCTCAGATATATAAGGACACCTGTTCCTCCCTCTTGTTCCCTTATGGACCCCCTGACTTACTATATGGACCCCCTGACTTACTAATGGACCCCATAGCTTACTAAATTACCCCCTACATATACCAACATTACAGATCCCATATAATTAGTATACATAACTTAGTAGAGTTACCATCACCCTTATAAAATATATAAATATAAATACCAGCTTAAACCTCAATATAAGAAGATTGCCCCCTCTCTTGCTTGACCCACTTTGACTCCATAAGCTACCAACCCTGCCCCATTTTATACTATATACTTTCTACCACTCGCACCCCTCTTCCATTCCTCCCACCTTATAGGTGTAGTAGCAAAGCTCATCAGTACTAGTCATCTAAGAATAGATAGAAATTAGCCACACCTTTATTTTTATTCTTAGTGTTACACTCATCCCCATACCATTAGTCAGGAAGGCAGCTCTTATATCAGCACCTTTGGTATAACTTACATTAATACTAGTGTAGTCATCCATCTCCCTTCCAAGCCCTATTCTGTCCCTTGAGTAGTTCCACAACGCTCCATACGCTTGACAAAAAATGCAACAAGTGTGGACCAAAGGGTTTACAACCTCCCAAGGGGTGACCAGATTGCTGCAATTTGGGTTGAAGGTATTTTTTTTTTTGCTAATAATTATCATTCCACAAAACTTCATTCTGAAATGCTTTATTTTAAAGGAAACAACCCTTCATCTCATAGCACTCGCAAGGTCATCATCAAATATTGAGGTGGATCACTTTCCAGGATTTCTGAAGTTGACAACAAATATGATCCACTCCATTATGTACTCTTACATCCAACAGGTGATCTTGGTTGGTGTCCTGAGCTAAAGCAGCAGGTGCCACAGGCTACTGCAATGAACTATTATGCATATTGGTTGGCATATTGCAACCCAAATCACTCCCTCATTCATTGGGCTGGCCGCCTCTTCCAACAGTACTGCACTGTCAGCTTGCTACTATGTCAGAGACAACCTGAACAAAATATATAAAAATATAATAATGAAAGAGACATTATTACAAACCAATAATAAAAGAGACATTATTACAAAACAACAAGGAAAGAGACATTGTTACTTATGAAAGAGACATTGTTACTCTTTACGCCATAAAAAGAGAAAAATACATGTAAAAACATATAAATAATAGAATATTAGTTAATATTCTGATTCTACATGTAAAATAACATAGGGTACCTCAGCCAAAGTACCCCTGTAACTTTACTCCTTCTAGTAGTAAATCCACCTTAAACTACTATCATCATAAGTATAAACATGAATAGTAGAATATACAACCTGTATGACAAACAGAACAATCATCATACAATAATAAAACTATAATACAACTCAAAAGAGACACATGTAAACATCACTAAATACATATTTGTCATTTGTCATGAGCCGTATTGCCGGCCTGCCCGCACCAAAGCCTGCACCACATGTAGATAGTCTATCACGTACATGTCACAGACAGACCACTATATAGTCTGTCAGGACGAGGATCCACATCTCTTCCTCATCCTGCAATCTACATTATAGGATCCCGAAACCCCAGAACCCCAGAGCCTTCCTCTCCACAGATCAGACCATAACATATTTCAGGATCTAACACCACGGAGACAAAGGCAAGAAACCAACACCCAGACACCTGAACACAACCAGACAGACAACCCGAACAATCCCAACTCCACCCGCACCCAAAAGATGGACGAAGTAGAGCAACTCCGACGACAGCTTGAGGAGATGACTCAAGCAAGGGAGAACAAACAATCCCGCCGAAGAGCGGCTGAAGCACAACGGGACCAACCATCCCGACCAACCGGTTCCACCCCAACCCATGGACCAAAGATCGCATGTCCCGACAAGTTCGATGGTGAACGCGGGACGAAGGCAGAAACGTTCGCCCGCCAAGTGGCAATTTATACATTGGTCAACAGCGCCATGTTCCCTGACGACAGGAAAAAGCTGTTATTTGCCGTGTCCTACCTTACCAGACCCGCCGCCGTGTGGTCTGCCCCGTACATTGACCTAGTCACGGAAGGGGCGGACTTCTCGTACGACGGGTGGACAAAGGATTTTGGAACGATGTATTTCGACTCCAAGAAGAAAGGAAAGGCGGAACGGGCGTTATGAGCACTACGACAGACAAGTACAGTGGCCGACTACACCCACACATTCCTCACCCACGCTACTGCCACCGGATGGGAAGTCCCGACCCTCATCAGCCAATACCGGCAGGGCTTAAAACGGGACATTTGGACGGCACTAGTACTGGCCCGCACCACTTTCACCACTGTCAATGAGGCAGCGGGTCTAGCCATGGAGCTTGATTTGGAGATGCACAGGGCGGAAACGACCACTGTAGTTGCAAAGACTCAGCCAGATCCCAACGCCATGGACACATCTGCGATCAGCGGCCGACTGTCCGAGGACGAGAAGGCCCGCATGATGCGGGAAGGACTTTGCTTCCGCTGCGGGACGCAAGGGCATATCTCTCGGGAGTGTCCAAACAAGAAAGGGAAAGGACGGACACCTGCCTCAGTCTCCGCACTTGAGGACCAGATCTGACAGCTAGCCGATGGATTGGCGGCACTTAACACGGAGGGACAGGCGGACAAGGTGAACAAGGGACGGGCCGATAAGTCAAAAAATGGAGACGCTCGGGAATGAAGGTTGTGCCCTTCCCAAGCGTAGCGGAGTTGTCATGCAGTATCGGTGCTAGTCAGACATTACATGTAAATGAAATTGATCCCCGATGTTTCCTTTCATGCACCATCACAACTCCCAGAGCCACACCCCAAAGCCCCTATCCCCCCCTATCCTTCCTCATAGACGGAGCAACCCACGACGTTCTGAGTGAATCGTACGCATCCCGATGGGGACTCCTCAAGGCCGCTTCGGCCTCGGGGCAAACCGTCTTTGGATTTGACGGGTCCGCAAGCAGAGCAACCCATGAGATAGACCTGATGTTGAACGACGAACCCCGCCCGTCCCGATTCATCATTACACGACTGAAAGACTCGTATGATGGGATCCTAGGGATGCCCTGGATCTGCCAATATGGACATTGAATCAAGTGGACAAACCGTACCCTATGGACCCCGGACATTGCGGCCGGTTCGGCGGTTTCGTCTATTCCGAAAAAACACCCCAACCAGCGAGTCGGGAAAAGCTAGGAAGATTGACGAGGGGGTGTGTGTTTTGAACACTATAATGCCCCCGCAATTTGAGTTCGATATCCCTATCTGTCAGCTTGCTACTAGTTCAGAGACAACCTGACTAGAACGATAAATAAATTAAGAAAAAATAAATATGAAAGAGACATTATTACATAAGTGATAATGTAACAGACATTATAAGAAACATAAGAACAAGATAACATTTTAAAAATAATGCTATAAACAAATATAATTAATAATAAAATAAATAATAACTCATTAACCTTTGAGATAAGTGAGAATATTATTTCATATTCTGAAAGATCAAGTAAAATAACCTAGGGTACCTCAGCCAAAGTACCCTATAAAACCTACTCCTTCTAATACTAAAATTAACTTAAAGAATACTCCTACTAAGCGCTAAAATACTTACTAGGTATAAACATATGTAATATGAGAGTATTCTAATAAGTAGAAGTCATCAAAATACGGGATAATTACTTAAACTATGTAATTATCCTTTAAACACATAAATAAAATATTAAATAACATTTGACATAAATATCAAGCTGTTTTATGGTCTTTTTATTATTATTAACTTATACAAATACATACAGTGTAAGTTAAATAATGTCATAACAAATGAAACACACGAAACAGGGGATAAAAGAAACATCAGAATACTTCAAACAAGTCTAAAAGAACTTGTACAATTAAAATAAATGACAAGCTTATTTAATCACGGGAAAATAATAAATGTTGACACTTTTCCCATGATGTTTGCTTGTCAAATAATTGAATGGGGAGCTTCAAAAGCGCCCTCCATGCAAGTATGACAAGAACTCTCATGGTACAGAACCTTACATATGAAATAACCAAATTAAACAGAAATAAGATTCTGTACTATAATTTGATTATTTCTGTTTTATTCTACTGATCAAGTGATCAATACATGTTGTACATCACTCTAAGAGCTCTTGAAGCGCCCCCAGATGATGTCTACAGATGACTGACAGACTGTGTTAATTATTGACATCCTGTACATGTAATAATTTGATAAATTACATCATTTATTTCTACTAAGGATAACTCCTTACTTGTAGTAATCCCATAGCCAAAATAACACTTTCTGTTTCGCCATCAGGGCTCCAGAAAGGCATTTAAGAGGCCCTTTCTTCCCCCTGTATTTTGATTTCCCAGCTTTATCATATTTACAACCAGCATTCCACCACTAGTGTCCTGCCCAGTAAATCAGTCCTCAAGACTCAAAGCCTCTTTCTCTCAGCTCCCACTCTGTCCAGCTGTCCACCACACCTTTCCAACCGCTTCAAGCTGTCCAGTTTCCCTCTGAAAAGTCCCCACTCCTCCCCTTAAGGCCTACAGTAAGTCTTTTTCCTTCAGGAGTTGTGGCCCTTTTCAGCCACTATTATCACTGGGATCTAAACCACCCCTGCTTGCAGGCCCCAGTTTATTAAGGTCTTAAATAACCTTTGGAGGGAACTAAACCACCCCTGCTTGCAGGCCCCTCCTAAAAACCTTTAATATAATTTATATTAATAAAAAAGATATTAAAAATCACCCAAAAAACCCTTATTCCATATTGTTTTTTGCCTTGCACCTTGTGTAGCTAGAAGGATACCAGTCCTTGGCATCACAGAGCGTTACAATTGGGGGTCTGGCCGGGAAATTACCTATTTTTATCCTTGATAAAAAATTCCTTACCTTTTCCTACTAACAATTTTTTTTATAAAAAAATTTAAAAATCCCTCTAAAAATTATCCAAACCACATCCTTTATTCCTTATTCTTCCCAGTATATATCCTCTGGAAAATTTGTGAAAAATTCATAAAAATTAGATATCTTTCATTACCTATCTTTACATATAAAATCTTTAAAAAAACTCATCAAAAATCTTATAAAAATTTTGAAAAAAATCAATAAATTTTTATTTTACCCTTTTTCAAAAAATCAAAAACTCAAACGACATTTCTTAAATATCATAAATATATTTTTTTCCCTTGAAAAAATACTCATCTGTTATCCTTTATTCTTTTTTTTGTTTAGTGAACTTAAAAGAAAACGCGGAGCTGATACAGTATTATCTCCGCTATTTAAGGTTAAAAAAAGAAGAATATATAGCAAATTACATTCCGTCATCTTGAGAAATACTAACTCGCAAAGAACAGCTGCAGATTGCTACGCATCACCTACACATACAGCAAGAAAAAGATCTCGAGACTGCTCTCTTGGTCAATAAACTCTTCAGAGAATATCGAGCCGACAAGAAAGCTCAAAGAATAGCCAGAAGTAAGTTCCTTTTTACATAAATAAAAATACACATAAAAATAAAAATACTAATAAAAATCTTTTTTTCAATTTTTTGATATACAGTGACAGCCGCAACCGTCACTGCTACTGCTCCCGAGGATAGCACTCCTACCCCGGTCAATTCTAGATCCGCTACCGCTCCTATCATAGAAAACAGTATATCTAACGGTCAGTATTTTCTTAGATTGTTCCTTTTTTGTTTCTTAAAATAAAAAATATAAAAATATAAAAAATAAAAATAAGAAACTGATCAATTATATAATGTCAACCAGATCAAACCGACCAACTCTTGCCGGACCTCTCCCTGACTCCAAGAGAATCGCCCGAAGAGAACGAATTACAAAATCACATCAAGAACATGAAGTTCAAGATGATACAGCTCAAAAATCCGACGAAGACCACGGAGACGAGCGAAGCTATGGAGATCAATCCTCCATCGACTTTGTCGGAGGTTATCCCCAAACGCCCCAAATCACCGGAGATCCGCATAATCCAACAATCGAAGGACATTCAAGAGTTGACGAAAGAAGAACAAATCAAAGTCCTCGTTCGTCAACACGTGGCACTCTGGAATCAAAGCAAGGAAGCCGTCAAGAGCAACGACTCCAACCTTCACAGGCAGATCCTCACCGAAGCTCAAGAAAGTCAGAGAACGTTGCAAAAGTTGATCTCGAACAAGGAAATCGAGACCTACGTACAAAATTGGAACCCTTGGACCGAGAAGAAAATACATTTCCCTGCTCCCGACCGAAACACCGGCAAAGCCAAACGAGAGACATCCTCCGATCTGCGCAAGTCTTACAACAACCCGCGCAAATGGAAAGAAATTGCTCAGATGATTCAAGCCGCCAAGGGACTTTACGACAGCACAGAGTAGAAGACATTTCCTATTTCCGTGCTGTTCTAGACAGAGTTGATGTTGTAAATAGGAATATTACTAACTTAGATAGTAATTTCAAGATTAACCATAACAACCTTGTACATAGAATTGCTAAATCCTCTTCTTTACTCAATAATGACATTGATTCAAGATTCTCCCAATTGATTAAAGTGTTAACTAAATTGCCCCTTGATTTAAGTGAGAGTAATATATTTAAAGACATTAAAGAAGAAGTCTTAAATATATCTGAGAATAATAAGATAAATAATGAAATCTTAAATGAAAGGATACAAAGATTAGAAGAAGTATCCAATGGTAATGTGGATTATTTAGCTTCTACAATTAAACAAGACATAATTAAAGAACATAAAAAAGATAATGTAAGTAACACTTTTAATAATAATTCTTTGGATGAAATAAAAGATTTATTAATACAAATGAATGCAAGAATGAACAATAATATAGATAATGTTAATTCTTCCATAGAACAACTCACTATTCATTTTAATTGTGAAATACATATGATTAAGAATGATTTAAGAGATATTAAAATCAATCAAAATCATAATATAATCACCAAAGAATTTGTGACGCCCAAGATATCACAAAATTCCCCTGATTTTGCCCCTCAATTTAATAATCCTTTTATGAGAAATACCAATGAAAATAACAAAAGAGAACCTTCTAGGAATGCAACTGTGATCAATAATAGCTTAGATTTGGCCACTATTAATAAATTGATGCCCCCATTAGTTGATTGGCCTAAATTCTCTGGACAAGGAGAATATGATCATATTAGTTTTATTAGGTATATTGACCATATTATTACAACCTATGGAGGCTCAGAAGACTTGATAACTACTAGATGACCTAGATTGTTTGAAGGAGTAGCACAAGAATGGCATGTAGCCACACAGGAAGAAATTGGTTTACAAACATGGGATACGTGGAAACAAATTATCAAAGCCAAATTTGGTACCAGAATGTGGGAGGAAAAAATGCGTAAATTATATGAAACTGATTATTTTGATCCTCAAAAACACACCCCACACAAATGGTGCGTGAAACAGAAGAAAAGAATTGATTGCATATATGATAATCCAACTAGTCAAGAAGTAGTAGAGAAACTTCTACGTTGTGGAACTACTCTAAGGCCAGAATAGAGCTTGGAAGGGATATGTATAACTACACTAGTACTAATGTAAGTTAAGACAAAGGTGCTGATATAAGAGCTGCCTTCCTGACTAATGCTGATGGGGAAGAGTGTAACACTAACAATAAAATAAAAGGTGTGGCTTTTCTATTTTAATCTTAGACTGACTAGTACTTATAAGCTGTCTACTATTACCTCTGAGGTATGGGGAGTTGAGGAGAAGTTGTGAGGGAAAATGGTTGTGTAAAAGGGTTTAAATGGCAAGGATATCTAAAATGTCTAGGTAAGAAGTGTCTTTGATGAAATTGAATCTAATATTTGGGGTAAAAGGTCATACAGGTTGTATGGGGTAGAAATTGCATAGTGGTAATACTACAACAGAGTGGAGTATATATGTGTAAAAGGCCCTTCAAGGGGGAACAAATGATGAGCACAGTATTACAAGATATGATGATGAGCAATGTCCATAATAGTAATAGTGATGAGCAAAAGACTACAAGTGTAATAGTGAAGTGAATGTATGTAGTAATGATGAACAATGATTGTAGATTATGTAAGATGTTTTTATTTACTGAAATAATAATGACTTGGATGATGTAAGCCAAAAGGAAAAAGAAAAGAAAAGAATGTACCTATGAAAACTATGAATGTTAATAACTTCTGATCCAAAAGGAAATCAAGGGTGGTTTGAGTGAGTGACTAGGGGTAAAATATGGTGTAGAATCTGAATCTGAAATAATAATGATGGATATATGGATGGTTTATATGATGTAGAAGATATGATGTGAGAAGGAACAGGATTACCACATCCTCCCCCAAGTAAATGTCTGTCCCCAGACATCAGGGAAAGAAAGAAAGAAGGAAGAAGTCCAAGTCCAAAAGAATCCAAGTCCTGGAGAATCCAAGTCCAAAAAGTCCAAGTCCAGAAGGGGAAATCCAGATCCAAAAGAGTCCAAGTCCTGGAGAATCCAAGTCCAAAAAGTCCAAGTCCAGAAGGGGAAATCCAGATCCAAAAGAGTCCAAGGTCCAGAATCCAGAAAGAAATCCAAGGTACAGAAAGAAATCCAAAGTCCAGAAGAAATCCAATGTCCAGAAGGGAGGTCCAAGGCCTAAGTCCAGAAAGTTGATGAATTCTAACTAATATTTATGATTTTAAAAGATTTTAACACTATGAAATATCTAGAAAGACTACTATTATTTTTATTGATATTTGACTATTTCTAATAATTAAAACTGATGGATTTGTATAACATATCACCAGTAACACAACAGGTTACTGCAAATGATGGAGGTTAAATGAGAAGACCTTTGCTATACCCAAGATAGTATAGACATATGACAGGTGAATTGAACAGAAGACTACTATGAAAGAGTAGTTGAACTAGAAGTCTAGAGAGTATGCAACAACTCTACTAGGAAGATGGGATGGTGGGTTCAGTTTTAAGCTAGAAGGAAGTGAAGATATCTCTAAGAATGCCAGTGGAATTTGATGATGGTCCAGGATGTATGAAATGGTTTTAAGTCATAAGATAAGAGGAAGAAAATATCCAAGTGCTGTCCAGAAGTCCAGGAATCCAGTATGGCCATGTGATTTAATTTGAAAGAAATTGGTGACTGATCCAAAGAAGATTCACTGATCCAGGTTCAGGGAAAGAATGGTTGGATGAAGATGAACAGGTTTTATGGAAGATGGATGGGGAATTCCAGAAACAAGGGAACAGTTGGTTTGGGTAATGAAAGAATTGTTGATGACTGATCCATGGAAGAAAGATGGCTCCCGGTCCAGGGAAAAAAAAGGCTTGGTTTTGGAAGGATTAAAAAAAAACTACTAGTTGAATTTATCCAAAAGAAGAGTGACTGATCCAAAGAAGAATGAATTGATCCAAAGAAGAAATGAATTGATCCAATGAAGAAAGAATTGATCCAAGGAAGAGTGGCTGATCCAAAGAAGAATGAATTGATCCAAAGAAGAATGAACTGGTCCAAAGTAGAATGAATTGATCCAAAGAAGAATGAATTGATCCAAAGAAGAAATGAATTTATCCAAAGAAGAATGAATTTGAACCAAAGGAGAAATTGATGGATTTAAAGGGTGAAGAATGACTGATCCAGAGAAAGGTGAGGGGTACTGGTCCAGAGGAAAATGATTGTATGCTTTAAGGGTGAAAGACCAAGTTGTGGAGAGGTGGATAGATGAAGAAGGATGAAGAAAAGAATGGGAAAAGGAGAAGAAAAAAAAAATTTAAAAATTCCTGGGTATGACAGATGAGGTGTTCCTCCCCCAACTTATTGTCTGTCCCCAGACAATGGAGAAGAACCCATGAATTTTAGAAGAGTGGTGTGGAAGAAATGAGATGATAAGATTGGGATGTGAAAGAAAATAGATGGAGGAAGGTGGTTAATGATGGATGATGAGTGAATGGTTGAAGATGCATGGTAAGGATGGATGAGGATGATGATGAATTTACTAGTTATGATGGAGAGATGGATGAATTGGTGAGGATGAATGATGATAATGAGAAATTTCTAGTATGGAGGAAAGATGGATGAGAAATGAGGATGATGGATGGATGAGGATGGAAGAATGATGATGGATGGTGATGGAAAGATGGTGATGGGTGGTTGAAGAATAGAGAAATGATGGATGGAGAAATTTCAGGGGAAACAAACAAATGAAGGTGATGAATTATTGGTGATGGACCCCTTGGTCCAGATGGATGGATGATGATGATGAATGAGGATGAATGGTGATGGAAAGATGATGATGAAGGAATTTCTAGTATATGGTTGAAAAGTGGATGAAGATGATGATGAAAGAATATCTAGTATATGGATTAAAGATGGATGATGGTAAAAAGTGGATAATGAGATGGATGAAGGAAAAAAAATCAGGATACTCAAAGATGGATGAAGGGGAAATTAAATTTTTATGATCTATTGGAGGGAGAAAAAAAGTGCATTCATGGTTGATGATGAAGGAGTAAAATTAAATTGATATCCCCAAGAAAAAAAATCAGGAACCTCCCCAAGTGGATGAAAGGAATTTTTTTTTTTTTTTTTTTTTGTTTTGTTCTTCCTTCATGATTAAAAAAAAAAAAATTTTTTTTTTTTTTTTTTTTTTTTTTTTTAAATCAAATTGACCTCTCAGCGGAGTGAGGAGAGTCGCCGGAGGGAAGTGGTGAATCCGCGCGGAGAGTAGACGCGGAGTCCCGGGTGCTACAAAGTCCGCGGGGTCGCCGGCGTTTCCAAGGCGCAGGAACGGTCCTCCGGGTCGAAGGACGACCTCGGAGATGAAAGCAAACCGTTCTTCTTCGATGGAAAGAAGAACGGTTATGGGGAGAACATAAAAAAAGATCAAAGGAAAAATGAAGGATGAAGAAAAAAAAAGAAAGAAAAGAAAAAAAACCCGGGTCGTGCACCGGCATCGCCAAGCATTGTAGGCCAAAGGAAAATGCCCTGAGAACGTATATCCGGGTCGTTCACCGGCGTCGAAAGACGATGGATTGATTGATTTTTTTTTTTTATAAAAGGCTTCGACGACATCGTCGTCGTTCCCCACCTCGCATGTTGTACTGGCCGTGTCCAGCCCTTCAATCGTTCCAGCCGATGTCGTTTACACCAATCGATCAAAGGTATCCGTCCATTTATTTCTGTTCACAACCTCGTGTCTGAAAGCGGAGCGAATTTGCCCGGTCCAACCATTGCAATCCCCGGGCCGCGGTAGCATCTCGGCGCCGGTTGTACAGTCGCCTCCAGGACGCGTTCGATTCCGTATGTAATTTTCACTAAATGCAAAAAAAAAAAAAAACTAATAAAAGAACTAATTTTGTTTTTTTTTTTTTTTTTTTTTTTTTTTAGTGAGTTTTTTTTTTTTTTTTTCTGTATTTTTATTTGTAAGTTTTTATTTTTTTTTTTATTTATTTATTTTATTTATTCATTTATTTATTCTGGATTTATATGTTTTGCTGAATGAATGACTTAGGGTTGGTTCTTTTGGGTTATTTTCCAGGATTCCATCTGTAAAGGAGTGTAGTTGGAAACCTGGCCTTGGACTAAAGAAATCCAAAAGTTGCTGAGTTTGCTGGGAGAGAAGTTTCCCATTTCTGGTGGCTGGGAAGGATGATTGGAACCAGGTAAGTTTGTCCAGAAGTGTTTTTGATTTCCAGTGATTCCCCTCTGTCTCCATGGTAGTTGATGGTTGCTGACACATCCATCAAGAAGGGTTTTCCAATGATGAGCTGAACAGATCCTCTAGCTACCCAGAAATGGACAGTCCTGGATACTTTCCCAATGGTGACTGTAACATCTTCAGCAATTCCAGGCATTTCTGTAAGGTGGCCTCCAATTCCCTTGAGTTTCATTGGTTTGGCTGTGATCTGAAGTCCAAGTTTGTGGGCCAGGGATTCAGGTATAATGTTGATCATTGATCCAGTATCCAGAAGGGCTTGATGCTGTTGTCCATTGATGCTGAGGTTTATATATCCAAGGGGGCAAGAATAGTGAGTGGCAGGTTCCTGGGGTTCTTCTTTTTCCTGGTCCAAGTCTCCAAAGCTTGCTGATTTAACTTCTTCCACTGGGACTCTTCTGTTAGTGATCTTTCTTTTTACTGCTTCTGATAATGATGGGGAAAGAGCAAAAGTTTCTCCAATAGTGAGTTGGATGGTTTGTTGGCCTAGGATTCTGTTGGCAACCTCATCATCTACTCCAGGGTATTCTTTGGCTAGGGTCTTTTCCAGGTAAGTCTTTCTGGCAGGTTTTTCTTTGGAAGGGTTACTGGGATCTGGCTGTTCTGATGGTTGTTGAAATCTGACTTTTGAAGCAAGGGCAGGGGATGTTGAAGAAAAGGGAGTCCTGGTCATATTGAGCAAATCCTGGGAGTCCATATCCATGAGAGTGGTCTTCTCCTTCCTGGTCCTCTTGTCTGGCAGAGCTGGTTCCTCCTGGGCCTCTGAAGGTCTGGTCCTTTTTCCCATGTCTGAATCAAACACAGTAAGTTGAGGGTTGTCATATTCCTCCAGTTGTCCAAAAGAAGTTGAAAGTTTGACTGATTCCTTGGCAAATTGCTCCACCACACTTAAGATTGGCCTCCTGGTGTCCCATGGAATTAAGGTTTGATTTGGAAGTTTGTAGTCCTTTCCATCCTTGATTACCTGTCCTGAGCTGATGTCCTGGGATAATCTGATACATCTGTTGGTCCCATGGGTATCCTGGAAGCAGTAGAAACATTTGAGGGGCCTGTATGCTAAGGTGGTGTTGTCCATGTGGGGAGGAAGAGATTTGCCAGTTGTGAATGCTGCAAGTTGTTTGGTAAGGGTATCCATGGTCTGTTCCAATGGGGCTGATCCAGTAGGTCTGAAAGGTCTAGTAGGGATGAAAGGCTTGGTGGTGGTGACAGGTGAGTCCTTTGTCTTTGGGGTTTCTGTCCTGTAAAGTCTCCTCCTGTTGATGACAGCTGCTGATTTGACCTTCTTGTGTATGTAGGTGAGAAGAATTTCAGTGTTTGGTAAAATATCACCTCCATCCTTGGTTGAAAGCATCTGGTTGTCCCTAAGAAGTTCATCTGTCACAGCAAGTTCCAGTTCCTGGCTGAGGGCTTCTAGCAACAAATCTCTGAATTCTTCCAGGTCAGTACTGTAATTCATCCTTACTAGATAGTGGGAAATGGTTTCAAATTTGGTTCTGAATGTCTTGAAGTCCTCCAGGGTGTTGATTCCTCCATCATGGGCAGTGGTGCTGACTAGATTCCTTAGGTCCTGTCTGGTGTATCTGACCAAAGGCTGAGAGGATCCAAACCTGTTAAGCAACTGTTTCTTTAACTTTTCCCAATCCAGTTCTTCATGTCCTGACATCTCCTCCACTTCATCTTTTAGATCCATACCCTTAATAAATGAAGTAATTTGATCAGCCAGTTCTTTTGAGTTAGCACCATCATGCCTTCCTGCAGCCTCAAATCTCCTGATGAACTTTTCCACTGGCATATTACCACCATCAAAGAAGAGCTCTTTGTCCATTGGTTTGATCTTGATTCCCCTGGAGGTTGGGTCCTGGTACACTGGCATGGAAGCTTCCCTTTCAAAAAAATGTGAGTTGAATCTTGCTGAATCCTGGGGTGGTGGCCTGTGTAGGTTTCTCATGGGTAACTGGGTTCTGGGGGACTGAAGTGGGATGCCTAAGTCTTCTGAATCTTCTGATGGTTGGGGATTGTTTCTGTAGGGACCAGGGTTGTGACCAGAAGCAGGAGCCATGCCTTGAGGAAGGGGATTGACTGGGTTGGTAGGTTGACTAGGAGCTGGGTAGAGACTGGGAGCAGAGAAGTTGATGTAATTTCCAGAATGAGACATCTTTAAAGGGGAAGTGAATTTAAAAGGTATGTAGGTGGGATTTAAATGAGGGTGCTGAAAGATAAGAAGGGGGACTGATGATTGATTGTGATTTGAAAACCTTTGTAGGGATGAAGAGAGGAGTAAGAGAAGTGAAGTGGAAGGGGAAGAAGGGTTTTAAGGAAGAGGGTGAGTGAAGAGAAGAGGTGTAAGAAGTAGTGTGTAGCTAAAGGTAAAGTTGTTACTAGGGCTGAAGATTTCTGAGGGATGGAAAAGGCCACTGTTGGGACACCACTTGTGGAACTACTCTAAGGCCAGAATAGAGCTTGGAAGGGATATGTATAACTACACTAGTACTAATGTAAGTTAAGACAAAGGTGCTGATATAAGAGCTGCCTTCCTGACTAATGCTGATGGGGAAGAGTGTAACACTAAGAATAAAATAAAAGGTGTGGCTTTTCTATTTTAATCTTAGACTGACTAGTACTTATAAGCTGTCTACTATTACCTCTGAGGTATGGGGAGTTGAGGAGAAGTTGTGAGGGAAAATGGTTGTGTAAAAGGGTTTAAATGGCAAGGATATCTAAAATGTCTAGGTAAGAAGTGTCTTTGATGAAATTGAATCTAATATTTGGGGTAAAAGGTCATACAGGTTGTATGGGGTAGAAATTGCATAGTGGTAATACTACAACAGAGTGGAGTATATATGTGTAAAAGGCCCTTCAAGGGGGAACAAATGATGAGCACAGTATTACAAGATATGATGATGAGCAATGTCCATAATAGTAATAGTGATGAGCAAAAGACTACAAGTGTAATAGTGAAGTGAATGTATGTAGTAATGATGAACAATGATTGTAGATTATGTAAGATGTTTTTATTTACTGAAATAATAATGACTTGGATGATGTAAGCCAAAAGGAAAAAGAAAAGAAAAGAATGTACCTATGAAAACTATGAATGTTAATAACTTCTGATCCAAAAGGAAATCAAGGGTGGTTTGAGTGAGTGACTAGGGGTAAAATATGGTGTAGAATCTGAATCTGAAATAATAATGATGGATATATGGATGGTTTATATGATGTAGAAGATATGATGTGAGAAGGAACAGGATTACCACAACGTCAATGTAGAGGAAACTTTCAACATTCTGTCAGATGTAGAATGAAAGAAGGAACTCATGATTTTGCATACCTTATTGCTGTTATGGAAGAAGTTGTAGAAATGAAAGGTCTTAACAAGAAAGTGAACAATTTTGATAGAAATAATTATGAGAATAAAGATGATTCTAAAGATAAATTAGCCCTCACTGTTACCAAAAAGACTAAGATACCTGAATGTTACAACTGTGGAGAAATAGGCCACAAAAAGCCTGATTGTACTAAACCCCGTAAGAAGATTAATAATGTTCAAGTAGACTCTGAGGAAGATGATGAAGATGCAGTTTCCCAAACTGGATTTAATATAGTGTCAATAGAACAAAATAGATCTTATTATGATCCAGAATCAGAAGATGAAAGAGACCATAGAGTAGTTGTAATTCAGGCTGACATAGGAGACCCCATTTCTATTAATGAGATACATGGTGAATCACACCTCCCTCAAAAATGGGATGAATCTCTAGATGTAGGACATATTTCTGATGCCAAATTACTTACCAACAAACCTGATTCTGGAATGAATTATACTCTAGGGAAAACAAGTTACTCTACCGTCATATTTAAAAACAAACAGTTGAAAGTACTTTTAGATATTGGCGCCTTCTGTTCCTGTACCAGTGTTGAATTTTTAGATAATAATTACACTGAATGGAAACAACATCTATTACCAGTGCCTAAGGCAAAGTTTAGTAGTTGTAATTCATCCATGAAACCTGTAGGAATTATACCCATGTCTCTCATATTCCCTCATTCTAAGGGATCTCTTAGATTGCACATTGAGTTTGTAGTACTACAAGATGCCATTTGTGATTATCTTATATTAGGAAATGATACTTTCTGCATGTATGGGTTTGATATTTTCCAAAGTAAAGACAGATACTTCACTATTGGAGCTGACTGGAAAAAGAAATTCCAAATCTGTAATATCAACATAAGATTACCAGTACCTAATACCAAGTCTGAAGAAAAGGTGAATGAACAACTGGATTCATTTAATAAAGAGTATCTTTCCCAAGCTGCTATTAGTGATAAGTTGGACAATGATCAGCAACTAGATATACTAAGAATATGCTATAATAACAAAGAAGCTTTCTGTACTACAGAAGAACCAATAGGTAATGTGAAAGGCCATGATATTAAACTTGAATTGACTTGTACTGAGCCTTATCCACCAATTTTAAGGAGACCCCCGTACCCATCTAGTCCAAAATATAGGATGGCCTTAGAAACTCACATTAAAGAATTGCTAGACCTGAAGGTAATTAGAAAAGTGGGTCATAATGAACAGGTAGAAATCACCACACCTGTTATCATAGCTTGGCATAATGAGAAATCTAGAATGGTAGGAGATTTTAGAGCATTGAACAATTATACTAAAGCTGATAATTACCCCATACCTAGGATAGATCACTCTTTACATAATTTATCTAAAGCAAAGTATATCACTTGTGTGGACGTGCTTAAAGGTTTCCATCAAATTCCCATTGGCGTGGAAAGCAGACAGTTCATGAGGATTATTTGCCATCTTGGAGTGTATGAGTACTTAAGGATGCCTTTTGGGATAAAAAATGCTCCCTCTCATTTTCAAGAATGATGGATTCTATATTTGGTTCATTCATCCGCCAATGTTGGATGATGATATACATTGATGATATAATCATATATTCTGAGAATTGGGATTCCCATTAAGAGAAGATTAATTTAGTACTTCAAACAGCCATTAAAGCTGGCCTCAAGATGTCTATTAAAAAGTGTAATTTTGGATTCATGGAATTGAAGGCACTAGGACATATAGTCTCAGGATTATCATTGGCTATTGATCAGAATAAAGTAGCTGCTGTAATTCTGAAAGCAATGCCACAGAATATTACTGAGATGCAGTCCTTCCTTGGTTTCTGCAGTTATTATAGACATCACATTCAACAGTTTGCCAATATTTCTAAAAGCTTGTATGAAATATGTAGCAAAGACACAATTTTTGAAATGACTTATGCTAGAGTGAAAGATCATGAATCCCTTAAAGAAGCTCTAACCACAGCACCTGTTTTAGCTCAACCAGATTATACATTACCTTTCATTTTATACATTGATGCGTGTCTAGATGGTTTAGGAGCTGCCTTACATCAAGAGTTCCAAATTGATGATAAACCAATAGAAAAACCAATTCTATTCATCTCTAGACAGATAAAAATGACAGAGAAAAAATATGGCGCCAGCCAGATGGAGTGTTTAGCTCTTTTTTGGGCTCTAGACAAACTACATTATTATTTGGAAGGCTGCAAAGTCGTGGTGGTCACTGATTTTACGGCAGTCAAAACTCTTATGAATATGAAAACTCCTAATAGACACATGTTAAGATGGTAGATTGCTATTCAGCAATATAGAGGGCATATGACAATAGTGCACAAAGCAGGAGCTAAGCACAAGAATGCAGATGGACTCAGCAGATGGGCTTTGCCTAATACGCCAGATAATCCTGCATATGATCCAGAAGATGAAGATATATTTCCCATTTTGGGAATTCATGATTGTGACTTGGATCAAGCTTATTTTGACCTAGTAGAACAGAGTTACCAAAAGGATGCTGAAATGGTCAAATTGATTGAAATCCTTAGTAATCAGAATAATTCCCCTGAATTGATTACTAGTTTACCTAGTTCCCTTCACAAACCATATTCTGAAGGAAAATTTACACTGCTAGATGGTCTCATATACTATAGACACAGACATTCCAGTATACTGGTGATCTGTGATAATTCTCAAATTAGAAATATGTTAGAAGAATGTCATGACGTGATAGGTTCAGGCCATTTATCAGAAGAAAGGACTATAGAGAGAATTAAGAATACAGCTTGGTGGGTTGATTGGAAAAATCAAACCACAGAATATATAAAAAGCTGTATAATTTGCCAAAAATCTAACAAACAAACAGGAAAGAGATTTGGATTACTTCAAACTATTAAGGAACCTACTTCTAGATGGGAAATCATAAACATGGACTTTGTGACAGGACTACCTCCAGGAGGATCTTATTCCTATAACTCTGTCTTAGTTGTAGTAGATAGGTATTCCAAGAGGGCCAGGTTTATACCAAACCATAAAGATGACACAGCTATGGAAGTAGCCATGCTTTTCTGGAACAGAATAATGTCTGACGTAGGAATACCAAAAATCATTATCAGTGATAGAGATCCCAAGTTCACTTCAGAATTTTGGCGCAACTTACATGATATGCTGGGAACTAAATTAGCTTTTTCAACAGCATATCATCCTCAGACTGATGGATTAGCTGAGAGGATGATCCAAACCTTAGAAGACATGCTGAGAAGATTTTGCGCATTTGGGTTAGAATTCAAAAATCATGATGGATATACTCATGATTGGGTCAGCTTACTGCCTGCTTTAGAAATAGCTTATAATAGTAGT
The DNA here is from genome assembly GCA_007896445.1 of Puccinia hordei. Lineage (NCBI taxonomy): Eukaryota > Fungi > Basidiomycota > Pucciniomycetes > Pucciniales > Pucciniaceae > Puccinia > Puccinia hordei. Next base: position 573,018 of record RDRW01000040.1, on the reverse strand, counting down.
AAACACTCTTCTACTAAGGAAGTACCATACATATTAGAAAGAGGATGGATCCCTAGAGTACCAAAAGATCATGTTAATTCCAAATTACCACACGTACATCCAACAGCTGCTGATTTCAAAAATATGCTAGACATAACTCATGATCACACAAATAAATGTGTAAAAGAAGCAGTGGAGTATAACAAAACTAGGTGGGATACAAGCCACAAAGAACCTTCTTTCAGTATAGGAGATAAAGTGTTATTATCTACTGTGAATTTTAACAACCTAGGGGGAATTAAGAAACTTAAACCTTCCTTTGTAGGCCCTTTCACTATTAAACAACTACATGGCAAAAATGCGGTGGAAGTGATATTGAGTGAAGAATTGTCCAGAAAACACCCAGTCTTCCCAGTAAGTTTGGTGAAACCTTTTAATCAGAGAAACAGTGAAGAGCCAATAGTAGTACAAGAACCTATACCCCTGTTAGTAGAACCTGAGGCTAACAGTAAAATTAAGGTATTGAAAATACTCAAAGAAAAGAAAGAAAGAATTAATGGCAAAGATACCAGACTTTACCTTGTTAGATATAAAAACACTTCTGCGGATAAAGATGAATGGTTGCTGGAAAATAATATACCTGATGGTCCTATACACTTGAGGAACTTCAGAGATTCAAGGAGAAAATGATTAGGATGAAAAACTTTAATTCTTAGAAGAATCATCTTAAAGGTAGGGAATGTCAGCTTGCTACTAGTTCAGAGACAACCTGACTAGAACAATAAATAAATTAATAAAAAATACATATGAAAGAGACATTATTACATAAGTAATAATGTAACAGACATTATAAGAAACATAAGAAAAAGATAACATTTTAAAATATAAACATTATTAAGTAGTAATAATGCTATAAACAAACATAATTAATAATAAAATAAATAATAACTCATTAACCTTTGAGATAAGTGAGAATATTATTTCATATTCTGAAAGAGCAAGTAAAATAACCTAGGGTACCTCATCCAAAGTACCCTATACAACTTACTCCTTCTAATAATAAAATTAACTTAAAGAATACTCCTACTAAGCGCTAAAATACTTACTAGGTATAAAAAGATGTAATATGAGAGTATTCTAATAAGTAGAAGTCCTCAAAATACGGGATAATTACTTAAACTGTGTAATTATCCTTTAAACACATAAATAAAATATTAAATAACATTTGACATAAATATCAAGCTGTTTTATAGTCTTTGTATTATTATTAACTTATACAACTACATACAGTATAAGTTAAATAATATCATAAAAAATGAAACACACAAAACAGGGGATAAAAGAAACATCAGAATACTTCAAACAAGTCTAAAAGAACTTGTACAATTAAAATAAATGACAAGCTTATTTAATCACGGGAAAATAATAAATGTTGACACTTTTCCCATGATGTTTGCTTGTCAAATAATTGAATGGAGAGCTTTAAAAGCGCCCTCCATGCAAGTATGACAAGAACTCTCATGGTACAGAACCTTACATATGAAATAACCAAATTAAACAGAAATAAGATTCTGTACTATAATTTGATTATTTCTGTTTTATTCTACTGATCAAGTGATCAATACATGTTGTACATCAAACTAAGAGCTCTTGAAGCGCCCTCAGATGATGTCTATAGATGATTTACAGACTGTATCAATTATTGACAGCCTGTACATGTAATAATTTGATAAATTACATCATTTATTTCTACTAAGGATAACTCCTTCCTTGTAGTGTTCCCATAGCCAAAATAAAACTTTGTGTTTCGCCATCAGGGCTCCGGAAAGGCATTTAAGAGGCCCTTTCTTCCCCCTGTATTTGGATTCCCCAGCTTTATCATATTTACAACCAGCATTCCACCAGTCCAGCCTACTAGTGTCCTGCCCAGTAAATCAGTCCTCAAGACTCAAAGCCTCTTTCTCTCAACTCCCACTCTGTCCAGCTGTCCACCACACCTTTCCAACCGCTTCAAGCTGTCCAGTTTCCCTCTGAAAAGTCCCCACTCCTCCCCTTAAGGCCTACAGTAAGTCTTTTTCCTTCAGGAGTTGTGGCCCTTTTCAGCCACTATTATCACTGGGATCTAAACCACCCCTGCTTGCAGGCCCCAGTTTATTAAGGTCTTAAATAACCTTTGGAGGGAACTAAACCGCCCCTGCTTGCAGGCCCCTCCTAAAAACCTTTAATATATTTTATATTAATAAAAAAGATATTAAAAATCACCCAAACAACCCTTATTCCATATTGTTTTTTGCCTTGCACCTTGTGTAGCTAGAAGGATACCAGTCCTTGGCATCACAGAGCGTGACACTATCCCCCACATCATTCCTGAAACGGCTGGCAAGCTTGTACACCCTGTAGATAGACCCCAGAACCCCACATGGAATCCCGAAACCCGACACCCCAACCACGTACCCAATGAAACCGTATCCAATCAAACTTGTGCTACTGCGGCAGCAGTATTGTCCTACCCGCCAACATCCCCGCAGAAGGTCGAAAGGCCTATGGGGAAAGCTAGGATTAGTGACGAGGGTGTGTGTGCTTGCAGCACAATAACACCCCCGCAATGTGAGTTTGACAACCCCCCACCCCATACTGTACCGCCCAAGACAGCTGGCAAGCTTGTACGCCTTGTAGATAGATTCACAAGCCCCGCCAAGAACCCCAAGACTCGACACTCTGACCAGGTACCCGATGAAATTATTGCTACTGCCAAGGCAGTATTGTCCTCTCCGCCAACATCCCCGCATACGGTCTACAGGCCCATGGGGAAAGCTAGGATTAGTGACAAGGGGGTGTGTGCTTTTAGCACAATAACACCCCCGCAATGTGAGTCTGATAGATCTCCCCCGCATTTGAATCCCGAAACAGCTGGCAAGCCTCTTTCCCCCCTAGGACATACCCCTGCAGTGATCAGCACGGCCAAAACATCGTGGTCGACATCGGCCCAATTGGCAGCAAAAGGGAAAGCCACGACTGCGGAGCGGAATACGGAAGAATTAGTACCGCGGTGCTACCACCAACACCTTGACATGTTCCGGAAATCAAGCGCCATGAGACTTCCCCCGCAAAGAAATTATGACGTCCACGTAGATCTGATCCCAGGAGCCACCCCACAGGCTGGAAGAATCATCCCGCTATCCCCAGCAGAGAACCAGGCACTTGATATTATGATTGCCGAAGGACTGACGAGGGGGACCATTCGACGGACCACATCCCCATGGGCGGCACCGGTACTATTCACTGGAAAGAAGGACGGAAACCTGCAACCCTGTTTTGAATACAGGAGACTCAACGCGGTAACGGTGAAGAACAAGTACCCGCTCCCACTGAAAATGGGCTTAGTTGACAGCCTTTTGGATGTGGACACATTCACAAAGCTCGACCTCCGCAACGCATATGGAAACCTCAGAGTTGCGGAAGGCAACGAAGATAAGCTGGCTTTCATCTGCAGGGCAGGACAATTTGCCCCGTTTACCATGCCCTTTGGTCCCACAGGAGCGCCAGGATACTTCCAATACTTCATGCAAGACATCCTCCTCGGACGTATTGGGAAAGACACTGCTGCATACCTAGATGACATCATGATCTGCACACGGAAAGGGTCGGACCATGCGGGAGCAGTGGGCAGTATACTGGACACATTGAGCAAGCACCAATTGTGGCTGAAACCCAAAAAGTGTGAATTTTCAAGGCCGGAAGTAGAATACCTAGGATTATTGATATCATGCAACCGGATCAGAATGGACCCCGCAAAGGTGCAAGCAGTAACCGACTGGCCCGCACCGAAGAATGTCACCGAACTTCAACGATTCATTGGATTTGCTAATTTTTACCGCCGGTTCATCGACCATTTCTCAGGAAAGACAAGACCGCTCCACAACCTGAAAAGAGTAGAAACCCCCTTTGTGTGGGACGCCAAGTTCAACTCCGCGTTTGAATCCCTCAAAACCACCTTCACATCCGCTCCGATCCTAAAAATTGCGGACCCGTACAAACCGTTTGTCCTTGAATGTGATTGCTCTGATTTCGCGCTTGGCGCGGTACTGTCCCAGGTTTGCACCAAGGACCAGGAACTTCACCCAGTAGCTTACCTGTCCCGATCCCTTGTACAGGCGTAACGCAACTATGAGATCTTTGAAAAAGAGTTACTGGCTATTGTGGCTGCCTTCAAAGAGTGGCGGCAATACCTGGAGGGGAACCCATACCGCTTGACGGCAATTGTATACACCAATCACCGTAATTTGGAAAGCTTCATGACAACCAAGCAGCTCACAAGAAGACAGGCAAGATGGGCGGAGACCATGGGATGTTTTGACTTTGAGATCATATTCCGACCAGGACGCCAATCGACAAAACCCAACGCCCTATCCCGCAGACCGGACCTCGCCCCAGCACCGGGAGAAAAGCTGACCTTTGGTCAGCTTTTGAGTGGAGTATAACAAAACTAGGTGGGATACAAGCCACAAAGAACCTTCTTTCAGTATAGGAGATAAAGTGTTATTATCTACTGTGAATTTTAACAACCTAGGGGGAATTAAGAAACTTAAACCTTCCTTTGTAGGCCCTTTCACTATTAAACAACTACATGGCAAAAATGCGGTGGAAGTGATATTGAGTGAAGAATTGTCCAGAAAACACCCAGTCTTCCCAGTAAGTTTGGTGAAACCTTTTAATCAGAGAAACAGTGAAGAGCCAATAGTAGTACAAGAACCTATACCCCTGTTAGTAGAACCTGAGGCTAACAGTAAAATTAAGGTATTGAAAATACTCAAAGAAAAGAAAGAAAGAATTAATGGCAAAGATACCAGACTTTACCTTGTTAGATATAAAAACACTTCTGCGGATAAAGATGAATGGTTGCTGGAAAATAATATACCTGATGGTCCTATACACTTGAGGAACTTCAGAGATTCAAGGAGAAAATGATTAGGATGAAAAACTTTAATTCTTAGAAGAATCATCTTAAAGGTAGGGAATGTCAGCTTGCTACTAGTTCAGAGACAACCTGACTAGAACAATAAATAAATTAATAAAAAATACATATGAAAGAGACATTATTACATAAGTAATAATGTAACAGACATTATAAGAAACATAAGAAAAAGATAACATTTTAAAATATAAACATTATTAAGTAGTAATAATGCTATAAACAAACATAATTAATAATAAAATAAATAATAACTCATTAACCTTTGAGATAAGTGAGAATATTATTTCATATTCTGAAAGAGCAAGTAAAATAACCTAGGGTACCTCATCCAAAGTACCCTATACAACTTACTCCTTCTAATAATAAAATTAACTTAAAGAATACTCCTACTAAGCGCTAAAATACTTACTAGGTATAAAAAGATGTAATATGAGAGTATTCTAATAAGTAGAAGTCCTCAAAATACGGGATAATTACTTAAACTGTGTAATTATCCTTTAAACACATAAATAAAATATTAAATAACATTTGACATAAATATCAAGCTGTTTTATAGTCTTTGTATTATTATTAACTTATACAACTACATACAGTATAAGTTAAATAATATCATAAAAAATGAAACACACAAAACAGGGGATAAAAGAAACATCAGAATACTTCAAACAAGTCTAAAAGAACTTGTACAATTAAAATAAATGACAAGCTTATTTAATCACGGGAAAATAATAAATGTTGACACTTTTCCCATGATGTTTGCTTGTCAAATAATTGAATGGAGAGCTTTAAAAGCGCCCTCCATGCAAGTATGACAAGAACTCTCATGGTACAGAACCTTACATATGAAATAACCAAATTAAACAGAAATAAGATTCTGTACTATAATTTGATTATTTCTGTTTTATTCTACTGATCAAGTGATCAATACATGTTGTACATCAAACTAAGAGCTCTTGAAGCGCCCTCAGATGATGTCTATAGATGATTTACAGACTGTATCAATTATTGACAGCCTGTACATGTAATAATTTGATAAATTACATCATTTATTTCTACTAAGGATAACTCCTTCCTTGTAGTGTTCCCATAGCCAAAATAAAACTTTGTGTTTCGCCATCAGGGCTCCGGAAAGGCATTTAAGAGGCCCTTTCTTCCCCCTGTATTTGGATTCCCCAGCTTTATCATATTTACAACCAGCATTCCACCAGTCCAGCCTACTAGTGTCCTGCCCAGTAAATCAGTCCTCAAGACTCAAAGCCTCTTGCTCTCAACTCCCACTCTGTCCAGCTGTCCACCACACCTTTCCAACCGCTTCAAGCTGTCCAGTTTCCCTCTGAAAAGTCCCCACTCCTCCCCTTAAGGCCTACAGTAAGTCTTTTTCCTTCAGGAGTTGTGGCCCTTTTCAGCCACTATTATCACTGGGATCTAAACCACCCCTGCTTGCAGGCCCCAGTTTATTAAGGTCTTAAATAACCTTTGGAGGGAACTAAACCGCCCCTGCTTGCAGGCCCCTCCTAAAAACCTTTAATATATTTTATATTAATAAAAAAGATATTAAAAATCACCCAAACAACCCTTATTCCATATTGTTTTTTGCCTTGCACCTTGTGTAGCTAGAAGGATACCAGTCCTTGGCATCACAGAGCGTGACACTATCCCCCACATCATTCCTGAAACGGCTGGCAAGCTTGTACACCCTGTAGATAGACCCCAGAACCCCACATGGAATCCCGAAACCCGACACCCCAACCACGTACCCAATGAAACCGTATCCAATCAAACTTGTGCTACTGCGGCAGCAGTATTGTCCTACCCGCCAACATCCCCGCAGAAGGTCGAAAGGCCTATGGGGAAAGCTAGGATTAGTGACGAGGGTGTGTGTGCTTGCAGCACAATAACACCCCCGCAATGTGAGTTTGACAACCCCCCACCCCATACTGTACCGCCCAAGACAGCTGGCAAGCTTGTACGCCTTGTAGATAGATTCACAAGCCCCGCCAAGAACCCCAAGACTCGACACTCTGACCAGGTACCCGATGAAATTATTGCTACTGCCAAGGCAGTATTGTCCTCTCCGCCAACATCCCCGCATACGGTCTACAGGCCCATGGGGAAAGCTAGGATTAGTGACAAGGGGGTGTGTGCTTTTAGCACAATAACACCCCCGCAATGTGAGTCTGATAGATCTCCCCCGCATTTGAATCCCGAAACAGCTGGCAAGCCTCTTTCCCCCCTAGGACATACCCCTGCAGTGATCAGCACGGCCAAAACATCGTGGTCGACATCGGCCCAATTGGCAGCAAAAGGGAAAGCCACGACTGCGGAGCGGAATACGGAAGAATTAGTACCGCGGTGCTACCACCAACACCTTGACATGTTCCGGAAATCAAGCGCCATGAGACTTCCCCCGCAAAGAAATTATGACGTCCACGTAGATCTGATCCCAGGAGCCACCCCACAGGCTGGAAGAATCATCCCGCTATCCCCAGCAGAGAACCAGGCACTTGATATTATGATTGCCGAAGGACTGACGAGGGGGACCATTCGACGGACCACATCCCCATGGGCGGCACCGGTACTATTCACTGGAAAGAAGGACGGAAACCTGCAACCCTGTTTTGAATACAGGAGACTCAACGCGGTAACGGTGAAGAACAAGTACCCGCTCCCACTGAAAATGGGCTTAGTTGACAGCCTTTTGGATGTGGACACATTCACAAAGCTCGACCTCCGCAACGCATATGGAAACCTCAGAGTTGCGGAAGGCAACGAAGATAAGCTGGCTTTCATCTGCAGGGCAGGACAATTTGCCCCGTTTACCATGCCCTTTGGTCCCACAGGAGCGCCAGGATACTTCCAATACTTCATGCAAGACATCCTCCTCGGACGTATTGGGAAAGACACTGCTGCATACCTAGATGACATCATGATCTGCACACGGAAAGGGTCGGACCATGCGGGAGCAGTGGGCAGTATACTGGACACATTGAGCAAGCACCAATTGTGGCTGAAACCCAAAAAGTGTGAATTTTCAAGGCCGGAAGTAGAATACCTAGGATTATTGATATCATGCAACCGGATCAGAATGGACCCCGCAAAGGTGCAAGCAGTAACCGACTGGCCCGCACCGAAGAATGTCACCGAACTTCAACGATTCATTGGATTTGCTAATTTTTACCGCCGGTTCATCGACCATTTCTCAGGAAAGACAAGACCGCTCCACAACCTGAAAAGAGTAGAAACCCCCTTTGTGTGGGACGCCAAGTTCAACTCCGCGTTTGAATCCCTCAAAACCACCTTCACATCCGCTCCGATCCTAAAAATTGCGGACCCGTACAAACCGTTTGTCCTTGAATGTGATTGCTCTGATTTCGCGCTTGGCGCGGTACTGTCCCAGGTTTGCACCAAGGACCAGGAACTTCACCCAGTAGCTTACCTGTCCCGATCCCTTGTACAGGCGTAACGCAACTATGAGATCTTTGAAAAAGAGTTACTGGCTATTGTGGCTGCCTTCAAAGAGTGGCGGCAATACCTGGAGGGGAACCCATACCGCTTGACGGCAATTGTATACACCAATCACCGTAATTTGGAAAGCTTCATGACAACCAAGCAGCTCACAAGAAGACAGGCAAGATGGGCGGAGACCATGGGATGTTTTGACTTTGAGATCATATTCCGACCAGGACGCCAATCGACAAAACCCAACGCCCTATCCCGCAGACCGGACCTCGCCCCAGCACCGGGAGAAAAGCTGACCTTTGGTCAGCTTTTGAAGCCAGGTAACATCACAGAGTGGACGTTTGAGGAGCTTGCGGAATGTGCGGAATTGGACAGCTGGTTTCTGGACGAATCAATTCAAATGGATGACGGGGAACATTGGTTTGAGGTGGACGTGATGGGGAATGATTTGGAAGATGCGGGAACGGACAACCTAGCGTTGTCTGACGCCAAAATCATTGCCAGGATTAGAGAACTGACCCCACATGACCCAAAATTGGCTGACTGGATTAAGCTGTTGCAGAAACCGACAGGGGACCACAACAGGTATGAGGAAGCCGACGGGGTACTCTATGACAAGGGACGGATAGTGGTACCAGCGGACTCGGCATTGCGGACGATGATCCTCAAAAGTCGACACGACACAAAGTCCGCAGGCCACCCAGGCAGATCCCGCACATTGGCATTAGTACGGAGAAGTTTTGTGTGGAATGGAATGAAGAGATTTGTCAACCAGTACGTAGAAGGCTGTGATTCATGCCAAAGAGTCAAATCTAGCACTCGACGGCCGTTCGGAACATTAGAACCCCTCCCGATCCCTGCAGGCCCATGGACGGACATTAGCTATGATTTGATCACTGATCTCCCTGAATCCCGCTTGAGTGACAGCATACTAACAGTAGTAGACCGACTGACCAACATGGCCCACTTCATCCCATGCAAGAAAAACATGAACGCGGAGCAACTAGCGGAACTGATGGCAGAACACGTATGGAAACTCCATGGAACCCCCAAGACAATTGTCTCGGACTGGGGAAGTATTTTTATCTCCCAAATCACACGTGAATTGAGCTCCCGCATGGGGATAAGACTACAGCCATCCACAGCGTACCACCCAAGGACAGATGGACAATCCGAAATTGCCAACAAAGCAGTCGAGCAATACCTGCAGCACTTTGTTTGCTACCAACAGAACAATTGGGCCCCACTCCTCCCAATGGCCGAATTTGCTTACAACAACAACGACCACACCTCAACAGGAGTTTCCCCGTTCAAAGCCAACTACGGATTCAACCCGGCATATAGCGGAACCCCCTCAACAGAACAATGCATCCCCGCAGTAGAGGAACGACTCCGCAAACTTGCGGAGGTCCAAGGAGAACTCAAGCATTGCTTAGAAGAGGCGCAAGAAACAATGAAAGGCCAATTTGACAAGAAAACAAGGGAAACACCGGAATGGGACGTAGAGGACAAAGTATGGCTAGACGGATGCAACATTTCAACGACCCGCCCCAGCCGAAAAATGGAACATAGATGGCTGGGACCTTTCTCTATCTGTAAAAGAATCTCAAGATCCGCGTATAAGCTAACACTCCCTATATCCATGCGGGGGGTACACCCCGTATTTCACGTATCAATACTCCGCAAACACAGACCTGACGAAAATTGCGGAACGATGGAGGGAAGACCCGGAACCAATTACAGCGGACGGCGGGGATGAGTGGGAAGTCGAAGAGGTACTGGACTGTAGAAGACAACGCGGGAAGAGCCAATACCTGGTCAGCTGGAAGGGATTTGGAACAGAAGACAACTGATGGGAACCGGCGGAAAACTTGAAGAATTGCAAGGAACTGGTAGCGGGATTTAATTCAAGATTTCCAAATGCGGCAACTACTCATCGGCGGAGGCAAAGAAGGAAGTGAGGAACAAAATTGATAAGAGGTGGAATTTTTTTCTTTTTTCTTGATTGGCGAATGAGTGGAGGATTTAGCATTAAAAGGGGGATAATGTCATGAGCCGTATTGCGGGCCTGCCCGCACCAAAGCCCGCACCACATGTAGATAGTCTATCACGTACATGTCGCAGACAGACCACTATATAGTCTGTCAGGACAAGGATCCACATCTCTTCCTCATCCTGCAATCTACATTATAGGATCCCAAAACCCCAGAAACCCCAGAACCCTAGAGCCTTCCTCTCCACAGATCAGACCATAACAACATTTGTGGCCCAATTGGGATGGAAGATTACCAATGGTGATCATGACAGATGTTCTACATGGTTACCACTTCAGTTGGACACTCTGAAGCGCACACTTGAACCATATTACATGACAGTAACTGTGGTAACACTCACATGTCAACCATTGACATTATTGCCAATCTGTCATGGCTCATCCTTAGTAGTTACTACTAAGAATCATGAAACAAGAAATCCCTCTCTAGCTCTCCTGTTTCGCCACCAAGGCTTCAAAGAAGATATTTAAGAGGCTCTTCTTTCCCCTTGCTTTATTCCCCATCATCTTTTATACATACAACATACATACATAGCATTCCACCAGTCATAGTAACCAGTGTCCTGCCCTGTAAGTTTGTCTATTATAGACCTGATCACTCAGCCCTCTTCCTTCACCAACTGCCAGTCTTTAGCCCATCAGTCCAACCGCCTCAGCCTGTCCAGTAACCCATAGAAGTGCCCCTTCCTTCCAGAACAGACCATAACAGTAGGTCCTTTCTTTCAGGAGTTGTGGCCCTTCTAGCCATCTTTACTGGGATCAAAACAACCCCTGCTTGCAGGCCACAGTTGTAACAGGTCACCAATTTCCTCTGCTTTTGCAAGAAAACCTGTGGAGGGAACTAAACCACCCCTGCTTGCAGGACCCTCCTTAAAAAATATACCCTTATATTTGTTATATCTCATATCACCACCATATTACCACCCTTTTTCTATCTTTGCACCCTGTGTAGCGAGAAGGATCTTAGTCCTTGGCATCACAGAGCGTGACAATTGGGGGTCTGGCCGGGAATTATCCAATTTTTATTACTCATAAAAATTATTCCTCACTTAGCCATCTTTATTTTTTACAAACATAAATATACACCGTAAAAATTATCCATAAATCCAAACCACTATAAAAAATTACTCCTTTTTTATAAAAAATTTAAAGAAACTACAAAATATTCTTTATCCTCTCATCTAACCATATCTGATGTTTAATTCACAAAAATCCATAAAATACATATCTTTTTATACAAAATTAAAAATCCATCAAAAATTCGAAAATCCTGTTGTTTCTACTAAAAACATTACTACCAAAAAAGAAACATTAATAATAATTCTTTTTTCATACTCCTCTTTAAATTCTTCTTAGTGAATCTTAAGGAGAACGCTGAACTAATCCAATACTACCTTGAATATCTTAGGCTACGCAAGGAGGAATTCATCCGCAACTACGTGCCATCGTCGTGGGAGCTACTTCCTCAAGAGGAACAGATCCAGCTAGCTACCTACGACATACAACAACAAGAAGAAGCGGCCTTAGAAAGCCAATTACTTGTTAACCAGTTGTTTTGTGAATACCGCAATGACAAAAGGGCTAGAAAACGCGCCGCAAGTCCGTGTATTTCTCATTTATTTTGCCGAGATTAAAAACCCTATCTGACTAAAAGAAACGGAAACTATTCCCTTTTCAGTGAATCCCACCCCCACTGTCAACGCTACAGAGAAAAACTTGTTAGGATCCAACTCTAACACCTCCAACTCCACCGACGAAGCCATTACTAGTTAGTAATAAGTCTTTCAGTTCTTTTAAAACAAAAAAGAAACTAACCTGCTACTATGTCTACCAGATCCAGTAGAACAAACCTCGCAGGACCCCTCCCAGATCCCTCTTGCGCACCCAGGAGAACGGGAACTACAAGAGAGGATCAAGAACATGAAGTTCAAGACAATCCAACGCAGAGATCCAGCCCTTGCCAACCCAACGACAGAAGCGATGGAAATAGATCCACCTTTGACTTTGTCGGAGGATACCCAAAAACCCCAAGAGATGCAAGTGGAGGATTCCAACTCAAAGACAAAGGAATTCAACCCCTTACTGCCATCCTTGACGCGTCCAAGGACCCCAGAAATCCAGGTGATAAACCAATCCAGAGACATCCAGGAGCTCTCAAAACCAGAGAGGATCAAGGTTCTGGTTCGACAGCACGTGTTGTTGTGGAAGAAGAGCCAAGAAAATGTCGCAAAGAAAGATCCCAACATTCTCCGCACTATTCATTCCAACACGCAAGAGACCCAGAAATCCCTTCAGAAACTGATGACCAACAAGGAAATCGAGTCTTACGTGAAGGGATTGAATCCCTGGATCAAGAAAAAGTTGCACTTACCTGCTCCAGAGAAAACCAACGGGAAGGCAAGGAAAGGAAAGTCTTCAGACAAGCGCAAGGATTACAGCAACCCGCCCAAGTGGAAGCAGATCTCAGAAATGAGCCAAGCCGCCAAGGGCCTCTACGACAGCACCGCGTAGAAGACATTGCTTATTTCCGTGCTATACTAGATAGCATCGACGTTGTAAATAGCAACTTAACTAATCTTGATAGTAATTTTGAGATTAATCATAATAACATTGTACATAGGATTTCCTCTTCTTCTAAAGTCATTACCAATTACATTGACATCAGATTCTCTCAATTAATACAAGTATTGAGCCAATTACCGCTTGACTTAAGTGAAAGTAACATTTTTAAAGACATAAAAAATGAAATACAGATTTTACATGAGAATAACAACGCCAATACTGAATTATTAACTGAAAGAATCCAAAGATTGGAAGACGTATCAAATGGTAACTCTGATTATTTTACTTCAACTATAAAACAAGACATTATTAAAGAAAAACAAAAGAATAATAATGCTGGATCTTTAAATGAAATCAAAGAATTATTGTTACAACATAATTCTACCATGCTTAAAAATCTAGAATATACACACTTGACTATTGAGGAGATACATAGAGACTATAACTCTCAATTACGCCTAATTAGAGAAGTTATAAATGATATTAAAAATTGTAACAATAAGGAAACCCCTCCTCATTTACAGAACATATCAGAGGATAGTCCAAAATTTAATAATCCCTTTATGACTGAAAAAAGTAATAAAAAGATAGCAGAACAGACTAGTAAAGATTCTGGTATTAACTACAATCTAGATATAGTAGCCATTAATAAACTCATGCCTCCCCTAGCTGATTGGCCAAAATTTACAGGTCAAGGAGAGTATGATCACATTACTGTTATTAAATACATTGATCACCTTATTAAAACTTATGGTGCCATTGAAGATTTTATCTCTGCCAGAATTCCTAGAATATTTGAAGGTGTTGCGTATGAATGGTATGTAAACACCCAAGAAGAAATAGGAGTACACAGCTGGAGTACTTGGAAAGAATTGATCAAAGCTAAATTTGGTACTAGAATGTGGAGACATAAAATGTGTAAATTATATGAAGCAGATTATTTTGATCCCCAAAGACATTCTGCACACAAGTGGTGTTTAACTCAAATGAGAAGAATCAATTGTATCCATAATAATTCCACTACAGAGGAAATAATTGAGAAAATCCTTGACCAATGCCGTGGTAATTTTGAACATTCAGTGAGATGTAGATTAAAAGAAGGATCAACAGATTTATCTCACCTAATTTCAGTAATGGAAGAAGTGGTAGAGATGAAAGGACTCAACAGAAAGAGCCATTCTTTTGATAAAAAGGAAGAAACAAAAGATAAAAATCCGCCCACTATCATGAAAAAAGTGAAGATACCTGAATGTTATAATTGTGGAGAAACTGGTCATAAGAAACCAGAATGTCCCAACCCAAGGAAAAGAGTAAATAATGTACATGTGGAATCTGAAGATGAGAACTCAGACTCTCAATCTGACTGTAATATAGTGTCCATAGAACCTAAGCACGGTGATTTTTATGATCCTGAAACAGATGAAGAAGACTCTTGCAGAATTAAAGTAATACAAGCTGATATAGGAGATAACTTGTGCATAAATGAAATACATGGTGACTCTAATTTACCACAGAAATGGAATGATTCATTAGAAGTAGGACATATTTCTGACGCAAAATTATTAACAAATAAACCAGATACTGGTATGAATTATACTCTAGGAAAAACCAGTTACTCCACTGTAATATTTAATGATAAATATCTGGAGGTGTTATTAGATATTGGAGCCTTCTGCTCGTGTACAAGTGCTGACTTCCTTAATGTTAATTACCCTGAATGGAAAAAATATTTATTACCAGTTCCTAGGGCAAAATTCAGTAGTTGTAACTCTTCAATGAAACCTGTAGGAATTATACCTATGACTTCAATTTTTTCAGCACACCAAAGGCTCTTTAAGATTGCACATTGAATTTGTGGTACTACAAGACGCTATTTGTGATTACTTAATCTTAGGGAATGACTCCTTCTGCATGTATGGATTTGATATATTTCAAAGTAAAGATAGATATTTTACTATTGGTGCGGATTGGAAGAAGAAATTCTCAATATGCAATATTAATACCAAATTACCTGACCCAATCACGGGAAAAGATACAAAATTAAATAAATAATTAAGTACCTTTAATAATGAATATTTTAGCCAAGCCTCTATTAGTGAGACTTTGAGCAATGAGCAACAAATTGATATTCTTACAACATGTTACCGTAACAAAGACACATTTTTACTAATGAAGAACCCATTGGTAATGTGAAAGGACATGATATTAAGCTTGAATTAACCTGTAAAGACCCCTACCCCCCAATTCTAAGGAGACCTCCATATCCTTCCAGTCCTAAATCAAGAATAGCTCTTGAGACTCACATTAAAGAATTGATTGAGCTGAACGTCCTGAGAAAAATAGGTCACAATGAACAAGTAGAAATTACTACACCAGTCATCATTGCGTGGCATAATGATAAATCAAGAATGGTGGGAGATTTTAGAGCTTTAAATAACTTTACCAAAGCTGATAACTACCCCATACCTAGAATTGACCACTCACTTCACAAGTTATCTAAAGCTAAATATATTACGTGCATGGATGTACTGAAGGGATTTCATAAAATACCTATTGCAGAGGAAAGTAGGAAATACATGAAAATTATCTGTCACCTGGGAGTATATGAATACCTGAGAATGCCCTTTGGGATAAAAAATGCACCTTCCCATTTCCAAAGGATGATGGATTTGTTACATACGCCAATGTTGGATGATGATTTATATTGATGACATAATAATTTATTCTGAAGATTGGGAGACACACATCAATCAAATAAATATTGTACTGGAAACCGCCATTAAAGCTGGATTAAAAATGTAAATCAAAAAATGTAACTTTGGTTTTACAGAACTAAAAGCTCTAGGACATATAGTATCAGGATTGTCTTTAGCCATTGACCAAAATAAAGTAGCAGCTGTTATGATGAAATCTATGCCTCAAAATATTACAGAAATTGTCACGCTCTGTGATGCCAAGGACTGATATCCTTCTAGCTACACAAGGTGCAAGGCAAAAAATATGGGCAAAAAAGGGGTTTTTGATCTTTTATATTAATATTTAAAAGATCAAAGATTTATGGAGGGGCCAGCAAGCTGGGGTGTTTAGTTCCCTCCAAAGGTGTTCGTGCTAAAAGCAGAGAACTGAACCTTTAAAACTGGGGCCTGCAAGCAGGGGTGTTTAGTCCCAGTGAAATAGTGGCTAAGAAAGGGCCACAACTCCTAGTAGGAAAAGACTTACTGTAGTAGGCTTTGAGGGAAGGAGGTGGGGGGCTTTCTTATGGTAAACTGAGCAGCTGGAAGCGGTTGGAAAGGTGGGCTGGAAGGCTGGACAGAGTTGGGGTTGAGGACAAGAGGCTTTGAAGTCTTGAAGACTGATTTACTGGGCAGGACACTAGTATGATGGACTGGTGGAATGCTGGGTGTAAATATGATAAAGCTGGGGAATCAAAATACAGGGGGAAGAAAGGGCCTCTTAAATGCCTTTCTGGAGCCCTGATGGCGAAACACCAAGTGGTATTTTGGCTATGGGAATACTACAAGGAAGGAGTTATCCTTAGTAGAAATAAATGATGTAATTTATCAAATTATTACATGTACAGGCTGTCAATAATTAATACAGCCTGTCAATCATCTGTAGACATCATCTGAGGGCGCTTCAAGAGCTCTTAGTTTGATGTACAACATGTATTGATCTCTTGATCAATAGAATAAAAAGAAATAATCAAATTATAGTACAGAATCTTATTTCTGTTTAATTTGGTCATTTCATATGTAAGGTTCTGTACCATGAGAGTTCTTGTCATACTTGCATGGAGGGCGCTTTTACATCTCTCCATTCAATTTATTTGACAAGCAAACATCATGGGAAAAGTGTCAACATTTATTTTCCCGTGATTAAATAAGCTTGTCATTTATTTTACTTGTACAAGTTATTTTAGACTTATTTAAAGTATTCTTATGTTTCCTTTATCCCCTGTTTCGTGTCTTTCATGTGTTATGATATTATTTAACTTATACTGTATGTATTTGCATAAGTTATTAATAATACAAAGACTATAAAACATCGTGATATTTATGTCAAATGTTATTTAATATTTTATTTATGTGTTTAAAGGATAATTACATAGTTTATTTAAGTAATTATCCCGTATTTTGAGTACTTCTACTTATTAGAATACTCTCATATTACATATGTTTATACCTAGTAAGTATTTTAGCGCTTAGTAGGAGTATTCTTTAAGTTAATTTTATTATTAGAAGGAGTAAGTTTTCTAGGGTACTTGGCTGAGGTACCCTAGGTTATTTTACCTGCTCTTTCAGAATATGAAATAATATTCTCAATTATCTCAAAGGTTAAGGAGTTATTATTTATTTTATTATTAATTTATTTATTATATTTGTTTCTAGCATTATTACTAATTAATAATGTTTCTATTTTAAAATGTTATCTTTTTCTTATGTTTATTATAATTTATGTTTCATTATTACTTGTGTAATAATGTCTCTTTCATATGTATTTATTAATTAATTATTACTTTATTTAGTGTTCTAGTCAGGTTGTCTCTGAACTAGTAGCAAGCTGACAGAAATGCAATCCTTTTTAGGCTTCTGCAGTTATTATAGACAACATATACAACAATTTGCTAACATGTCCAAGAGTCTTTATGAAATTTGCTCTAAAGACACTATTTTTGAAATGACTTTTGCTCGAGTCAAGGATTATGAATCTTTAAAAGAAGCTCTCACTACAGCCCCAGTGTTAGCTCAACCAGACTACAGTCTTCCCTTCATCTTATATATTGATGCTTGCCTAGATGGATTAGGAGCTGCCTTACATCAGGAATTCCAAGTAGAAGATAAACCCATTTAAAAACCTATACTATTTATATCCAGACAAATTAAACTGACAGAGAAAAAGTATTGTCAGCCTGCTACTAGTTCAGAGACAACCTGACTAGAACAATAAATAAAGTAATAATTAATTAATAAATACATATGAAAGAGACATTATTACACAAGTAATAATGAAACATAAATAAACATAAGAAAAAGATAACATTTTAAAATAGAAACATTATTAAGTAGTAATAATGCTAGAAACAAATATAATAAATAAATTAATAATAAAATAAATAATAACTCATTAACCTTTGAGATAATTGAGAATGTTATTTTATATTCTGAAAGAGCAAGTAAAATAACCTAGGGTACCTCAGCTAAAGTACCCTAGAAAACTTACCCCTTCTAATAATAAAATTAACTTAAAGAATACTCCTACTAAGCGCTAAAATACTTACTAGGTATAAACATATGTAATATGAGAGTATTCTAATAAGTAGAAGTTCTCAAAATACGGGATAATTACTTAAATAAACTATGTAATTATCCTTTAAACACATAAATAAAATATTAAATAATATTTGACATAAATATCACGCTGTTTTATAGTCTTTGTATTATTATTAACCTATGCAAATACATACAGTATAAGTTGAATAATATCATAACACATGACAGACACGAAACAGGGGATAAAGGAAACATAAGAATACTTCAAATAAGTCTAAAAGAACTTGTACAAGTAAAATAAATGACAAGCTTATTTAATCACGGGAAAATAAATGTTGACACTTTTCCCATGATGTTTGCTTGTCAAATAATTGAATGGAGAGCTGTAAAAGCGCCCTCCATGCAAGTATGACAAGAACTCTCATGGTACAGAACCTTACATATGAAATAACCAAATTAAACAGAAATAAGATTCTGTACTATAATTTGATTATTTATTTTTATTCTATTGATCAAGTGATCAATACATGTTGTACATCAAACTAAGAGCTCTTGAAGCGCCCTCAGATGATGTCTACAGATGACTGAAAGACTGTATTAATTATTGACAGCCTGTACATGTAATAATTTGATAAATTACATCATTTATTTCTACTGGGGATAACTCCTTCCTTGTAGTATTCCCATAGCCAAAATAACACTTGCTGTTTCGCCATCAGGGCTCCAGAAAGGCATTTAAGAGGCCCTTTCTTCCCCCTGTGTTTTGAAGCCCCAGCTTTATCATATTTACACCCAGCATTCCACCAGTCCATCATACTAGTGTCCTGCCCAGTAAATCAGTCTTCAAGACTCCAAAGCCTCTTGTCCTCAACCCCAACTCTGTCCAGCCTTCCAGCCCACCTTTCCAACCGCTTCCAGCTGCTCAGTTTACCATAAGGAAGCCCCCCACCTCCTTCCCTCAAAGCCTACTACAGTAAGTCTTTTCCTACTAGGAGTTGTGGCCCTTTCTTAGCCACTATTTCACTGGGACTAAACACCCCTGCTTGCAGGCCCCAGTTACAAAGGTTCAGTTCTCTGCTTTTAGCACGAACACCTTTGGAGGGAACTAAACACCCCAGCTTGCTGGCCCCTCCATAAATCTTTGATCTTTTAAATATTAATATAAAAGATCAAAAACCCCTTTTTTGCCCATATTTGTTGCCTTGCACCTTGTGTAGCTAGAAGGATATCAGTCCTTGGCATCACAGAGCGTGACAAGTATGGTGCCAGTCAGATGGAGTGTCTAGCTTTAGTATGGGCATTAGATAAATTACATTATTATTTAGAAGGGTGTAAAGTAGTTGTAGTA
The DNA here is from genome assembly GCA_007896445.1 of Puccinia hordei. Taxonomy (NCBI): domain Eukaryota; kingdom Fungi; phylum Basidiomycota; class Pucciniomycetes; order Pucciniales; family Pucciniaceae; genus Puccinia; species Puccinia hordei. The sequence continues at coordinate 553,372 of RDRW01000040.1, read as the reverse complement.
ACTGATTGTACAGCTGTAAAAACTTTAATGAACATGAAAACCCCTAATAGGCATATTTTGCGGTGGCAAATAGCTATTCAACAATACAGGGGAAATATGACAATTGTACATAAAGCTGGAGCTAAGCACACAAATGCGGATGGATTAAGTAGATGGGCATTACCCAATACCCCGGATAATCCTGCGTATGACCCTGAAGATGAGGATATTTTCCCAATATTAGGGATTCACACGTGTGATTTAGACCAATCATACTTTAATCTAATAGAAAAAAGCTATCAAAAAGATGTTGAATTAATTAAATTAATAGACATACTAAGCAATGAGAATAGTGTGCCTGAATTAATTGCTAGTCTACCACCTGAGCTATCTAAACCATATGCTGATGACAAACTTACGCTTCTAGATGGTTTAATTTATTATAGACATAAACATTCCAGTGTAATAGTCATCTGTGAGAAAAATCAGATTAATAACATAATGGAAGAATGTCATGATATGATAGGGTTGGGGCATTTTTCAGAAGAAAGAACTATGCAAAGAATTAAAAACACCGCTTGGTGGCCCCATTGGAAGAATCAAGTAGCTGAATATATAAAAACCTGTGATATCTGCCAGAAAGCAAATAAACAAACTGGTAAAAGGTTTGGCTTGCTTCAAACCATCAAAGAACCTACTACAAGGTGGGAAATAATCAATATGGACTTTGTCACGGGATTACCACCAGGAGGACACTTTTCTTACAATTCTGTATTAGCGGTAGTAGATAGATTTTCTAAGAGAGCAAGATTTATACCTAATCACAAAGATGACACAGCAATGGAAGTTGCTTTATTATTCTGGAATAGGATAATGTCTGATGTAGGGATACCTAAAGTCATAATTAGTGACAGAGACCCCAAGTATACCTCTGAATTTTGGAGGAATTTACATGACATGTTAGGTACCAAATTGGCTTTTTCCACCGCATATCATCCACAAACAGATGGCCTAGCAGAAAGGATGATCCAAACATTGGAAGATATGTTAAGAAGATTTTGCGCCTTTGGCCTTGAATTTAAGAATGTCAGCTTGCTACTAGCTCAGAGACAACCTGACTAGAACAAAAATAAACATAAAATAAAAAATATAGTATTACTCATTTAATAAAAGGTAATAAATGAATAATAATAAGATAAAGCAACATAAAAAAGCAATATGTAAATAATAAATACATTATCACATAGTAAATTAATAATAAATAGATAAATACAGTAATAAGTATAAAACAATGAATATGTTAATAAATAATAAGATAAGTGGAAATATTATTTCATAATCTTAAAGAGCGTGTAAAATAACCTAGGGTACTTCAGCCAAAGTACCCCAGATAACTTAAAACTTCTAGTAGTAAAACAACTTGAAAGAATATTACCACTAAAGCGCTGAAATAATTATTAGGGGGTATCAAATATGACGAAATCCACCATTAAAACCCGTTGATTAGAAATTGCCAAATCCACAATTTCTAATCAACGGATTTTCAAAAAGGGGTAGCTAAAAACCGAACGGATTTTGAAAATGAAAAACCCTGGTTTTCCATCCAAATCCTTCATTTCCAAAATAACCCAATTAAATCACATCTCTCATCAGCTCACGCTGCACCGTTCAATCCATTTCCTCTTGTCAAACCAAGCAAACATCACACCTCACCTCAACCAATCATGCGACAAGCACCCTCTCAACACAAGCAACTATTTCAAGCGGCCAACTCTGCTGCAACAGTATTGATTTTCGACTCAGATAACGAAGACTCAGGTCTTGAAGATTTCTACCGTTATTGTCGATCAAAACTCCAGAAACGATACCTCAATGCCAGAGGCACAACTACACGATTCCATCCTCGATATGACCTTTCAATCATTCAAGAACTCCCTCAATCATGCTTCCTCCAGCTTTTTCGAATGTCGTTCCCATGTTTCCTCAATCTTCTTCAACTGATTGAGTCAAATCCAATCTTTCACAACTCCTCTCAGAATCCTCAACGAGACCCATCAGTCCAACTCGCTATTGCTATGTGCCGTCTTGGATCAAACGGAAACGGTGCTGCGGTTTTCAGACTCAAGAATCTCTTCCAAGTTGGCTATGGAACAATCAACCTTTACACATGTCGGGTGATCAAGATTCTTTATCAAATGCGCTTGCACTTGGTATCATGGCCAACTCAAGAAGAACGTATGGAATCATCTCAGGTCATGCAAGATGAAGGCTTCCCTGGATGTGTTGGCTTTGTTGATGGAACAACCATTCCACTGAGTCAAAAGCCTCCGGTGGACGGTAACCACTACTGGGATCGAAAAAAACGGTTGGATCGTTTGCATTGGTTCCACTATTTTACCAATTCTGAGCTGATGTGTTGTTTGCTTTCAAAACAGTTACTCTATTTCAGTCACTCTTGTTTGTGACATAAACAAAAAGTTCATATCGTACCTTGCAGGCTACCCAGGATCCTGTCACGATTGTTATGTCTTCTCTAATATGAAGCTTGCTCAAAATCCAGAACGATTCTTTGACCAACACCAATTCCTCCTGGCCGACTCTGCTTATTCAAGTGATCAACATACTGTTCCAGCCTACAAAGGTTCTGATTTGCTTATACCTGAGAATGTGGATTTCAATTACCATCTAGCCCAATCAAGAGTACGGATTGAACATGCCATTGGTATTCTAAAGGGACGATTTGCCAGTTTGCGAGAAATTCGATCACAAATCAGGAACCCTCGTGAGATGAAGGCAACGGTCAAGTGGATCATCACCTGCATTGTTCTGCATAATCTTCTAGCCGACCTCAAGGATCAGTGGCATGAACTTTACAATGAGGAGGAACCAGAAGCAGCCCTGCCCTTGTTGGAAAATGTTCAATCTAGTAACGATGGATTACGTGGACTGTTACGCCCCATAACGCTTGCACTCTTCAACTAAGTGCACTCTTCAACTAAGGTGAATAATTCAACTTTCACTTGCACAACAATACACTTTCAGCTTTCTGACTCTTGCTTTTGATTTGGTTTCCTTGCAGTGCCAATTTTTCTTGATTGCTCTGCTTCATTACAGATGTTTGTTCTCTTCTCATCTTGATGCCAATCAAATCAATAAAGTTTTTACACTTATAAGTTGGATCAAAATATGTTTTCTTGCCTAAGTAAGCACATCTCGACAGGAAAAAACCACCCACCGGTACAGAAAAAATGCTTCTTCCACTAGCTCAATTTGTTTCAATGTTGCAATTGTGCACGATACACTATCATGGTAAAATTTCCTCTGATTTTTCAATTCATATTTTTACATTTCACGCTGTTTATTCATTAAACAATCATCTGGAAAAACTTGGCTTGCTCATGTGCTTTGTGGCTGAAAAAGGTATTCCAATTGACCCATCATCCCTCCTCTTTGGTGCTCAGATAATTTGCTGACATACATGCTGTTCAGTGTTTATCAATCCCTTCCACAAAGGTGAGTGTGATCACTCTTGTTTTTATTATCTTGAATTTCTTTGGCTGATGCCATGCTGAATTTTTGATTTAGCTCAAGGTGAGCCAGTCGGTGCAGAGTTGATTGGAGGCATGGCGAACCTGCTTCAGCAGAAATTCCCTTGATTTATTGTCAGGTTGATTTTGGGGTCGCCAATCATTGAATGAATGTTTTTTGCAGGACGGTTGCCTACGTTCTTGGCAACAAGGGATGCTCAGGAACAATTAAACGACGGCCCAATTCAATTGAATCAGGCCAAGCCTCTTGTTCGTGGGTGATTCAATTGGTCCAAGCCACAGGAGATGGCTGAAACCACCCAGACGGTTTGGCAGGCCTGTCTGCCATTTGTTTTGTTTTTGGCACCTTGGTGAGTTCTGTCTCTTCCCCTATCCAACAAACGTTTTGACTTGCTAATTTTTAATTGTCAACGGACACTCACCTCTCCTCAGACTCTAACTAGGCTGCTGCTTAGGATAACAACCACGCCGAGGACTGCTCACAAGGATCGCTTAATTGTTTTCGTGAACGACAGCTCAGGTTAACCGCGTTGTTCGTTTACCTGAACAACAGCTGAGGAGACGATAACGGCTTGATTGTGTGCGTGAACGACTGGTGAGCTTAACCGCTCATGCGTTCTTGTTAACCGCTGATTCGTGTGCTTGAAAGACAGCTCAGGTTAGCTGCCTTATTGGTATTCGTGAACAACAGCCGAGGAGAGGTTAACGGCATAATCGTGTGCGTGAACGACTCGTGAGGTTAACCAATTATCCGTTTTCGTTAACCGTAAGCTTAGTATCTGCATTAGACGAATACTACCTCTGTATCTCTTGCTGAGGATCACTACCAAGCCGAGCGACGCAGCTGCTGCTGCTGCTGAGGATACCCTCTCGGCTAACATCTTTTTCTATATTGATCTCCCTCGATTCTGACATTCTCCTACAAAGTACATCTCATCGCCAAGGGGATCACATTGCTGCTGACCTTCTCATCGCCTCCGTATATCTTGGTGAGGATCACGGCCAAGCCAAGCAACACTGCTGCCGCTGCTGCTGAGGATCTCATCGCCGAGGACGGCTGCTGAGGATCACATTGCCGAGGGGATCACATCGCTTCTGAGCTTCACATCGCCTCCGTATATCTTGCTGAGGATCACGACCAAGCCAAGCGACACTGCTGCCGCTGCTGCTGAGGATCTCATTGCCGAGGACGGCTGCTGAGGATCACATCGCCGAGGGGATCACATCGCCGAGGTGATCACATCGCTGCTGAGCTTCACTTCGCCAAGGACAGCGTAAGTAAAGGGTTGTATCTGCATTAGACCTATACTACCTCCATACATCTTGCTGAGGATCACGACCAAGCCGAGCGACACTGCTGCCGCTGCTGCTGAGGATCACATCGCCGGAGAGTGCTGAGGATCACATTGCCAAAGCGTGCTGAGGATCACATACCCAAGGACGGCTGCTGAGGATCACATCGCCGTGCAACGCTGCTGCTGAGGATCTCATTGCCAAGGACGGCTGCTGAGGATCACTTAATCAATCCAAAGCCAATCTCACTCTAAGTATGACTGCGTTCATGAATGACAACTCAGTAAGTCCCTTTGTAAGTGGGGCTGCAAAAAGAACTCAAGAGGGAAAAATAAGGAATGCAGAGCTTGGGTAACCGCTTTATTTCTCTCTTCCAACTGAGCCACCTGTGTATTGCTGATTTATTCTTTCTTGTGTCTTTTTTTTCTTTTTGGATCAAACAGCATGGAAGTTACACAACTGGAATCAGTGACGGAGGAGCTCAGAGTGGAACTGGAAGAACCTCGACAGAAAACCATTGAACTCAAAGAACAACTGCCCACCCCCTCCCCAATCCAAGCTGATGTGCCGCTGACTGTTCAAAGATCACGTACGAACTGTAACATCCATTGGCGATGTGCTATTCCTCTTGATCTAGAACAGTCACAGCACATTAGTGAGGAGCAAAGAGGGGATGATTCTCGCCACCAAGACCCGCTGTCACCACGCTTGCCCACCCCCTCCCCAATCCTAGCTGATGTGCCGCTGTCTGTTCAAAGATCAAGTACGAACTGTAACATCCATTGGCGATGTGCTATTCCTCTTAATCTAGAACATTCACAGCACATTAGTGAAGAGCAAGGAGGGGATGACTCTTGCCACCAGGACCCGCCGTCACCTTCCGTTTCAACGTACAATTTGGATTCTGACAGCCCCTTCTCAGAGGCTGGCTCTACGGACAATGAAAGCAGTGACCACCATTCGGAATCTTCCAATTTATCCTTGAAGAAAGCCAAAGTCAGCTGTCCTCCTCGCCCACCTACTTGCAAGCAACACTCCAATCCGAATCCCCACGTGCCTCCTAACATGTCTCAGATGGAATCAAAGTCTTGCGTAATTTGTCAAATCTATCGCTGATGTGATCACTATCGAGAACAAGATATACGTGGCAGCAAAGGGTTCAATGAAGCAGAAGGGTCTTGTCTGGCTCCGCAATCACACCTCAGTAAAAATCAAAGGAAGCGGAAAAAGTACAAAGCCGCCACTCAAATTCTTCGCCGTCAGAGGGCCAATGTACATTTTGCTGGCCAGTCCCATATTCCAGTCCACATCTCCAACCCCAATCCAAATGCCAACATCCGATTCTTCAACAAGTCCTTTATCTGCTGGGCCGATGGAGCTCGTAAGAACGTTATTGCTGTGGTAAAGTTCCGACCATTCTCAACCATGGATGCAAAACTCAAAGAACAATACCAAAATCTCAGCCAACATCTCATCCAGCAGGCCAAATTCCAAAATTCCAATAAATCCAACGGACCAGCATACTCAGGTGAAATGTACAGTCTGGGATGGCGAAAAGGTTACGAGGCACAATCCCAAATCGGTATAACAGGCATTTCTTCCAAAGTTGCTACAGATCGACATGGTTATGAAGCGCTTCAAAAGGATGTTCCACAAATAGATAAGTTTCTTGGCCGGTGCTTCCGATCTGTATCCAAACCCCTATTCCGTGAGGTCCAGAAACAACACATTCGACTCAAAGCCCCTGGACTAGCTCCCCAATATTCAGCCCACCGCAAAGGATTCACCTCACACCTGTCGTTTACCCTTGGCCAGTTTGCAAACACGCCACACCAAGACACCGATTCTTCACCCTTCAGCTTTGTCCTATGGATTCCCATTGAGAAACACACTGGGAAGCTAGTCGAGAATAATCTTCAAGTCACTGGAGGTGAATTTGTGTTTCCAGAAGATTCTTGTGGCATCAACTTTGCAGGATTTGATGGTATAGTTGAGTGTGCATGGAAAGCCACTTCTTATTCTCACCTGACTCTTCCCTGAAAAACTGCTCCCAACTCTTCACATACACGAATGGGGTTATCTTGCCAACTGCCCAAGAAAACCCAAAAAGCCATTCAGCTTATTAGAGATGGTCACTATATTAATAATCCAAATAAAAGCAACTGGACTATTAGAGATATGGATGCTATTTTAGATAACTCTTTGAAATATAATCGATAGTTTGCTTTTTTTTATTTTCTTTCTAATTTGTAGCATGCAATGTTTCAAATGATTTGTTGGGTGCGAACAAAGCCAAAAAAGGTGGACTATTTGAATAAATTTGCCAAGCGTTCAATCTCTTCTGTACTCTTCCCATGAGCTACACACTGAGTCACCAGGTCATACTTCTTACCAATGTGCTCCTGACAAGCCAAACGTTCCATCTTGGCCATCTCAAACCTTCTGTCCTTATCCTTCTCCTCCCTTTCCCAGTCTAATTTCCTCTCGTCTAATTTTATTCCTTGATCCCACTTCTTTTCCTCTAATTTAACTCCATGTTCCCACTTCTTCTCCTCAAGTTCAATTGAGTGGTTGAATTTCCTTTCCTCCAACTCGACCCCCTTATTATCGTTGTTGACCTGTCGTTCAAACTTCAACATCTCAAAACTGAGGGTGTCTCGAGCCACTTGTGACTTTCCTAATAAAGAATAAGTTGAAGAAGCATGTCAGTTAATAAAATTGGAACAAGGATTACATCTCCAACTGGCCTTCATCCCTCTTCAACGCATACTCTTCATATTGAGAAAAAGGATTAGGTGTGTTGGGCCCTGAGGTTGATCGGCTCTTAGGATTGATATTGGCACTGTTGGATGCCCTTCGCTTGTCCTTGGGTGTTTGAGTTGGCAACGGTTTACTTGAATTTGCAGGAGAATCCAATGCAGCGTCGTTAGGTGTCAAAGTGGTGCATGATTTGTTTGTCTTCTTCTTGCAGGGTGACTGAGTATCTTCTCGAGCATCAGATGGACAGTAATCCTCTGAATCACTTGTGTCAAGGGCCCTTTCTTGGGCAGTGAGGGAATCCACAGCCCTTCGATAGCGCTTAGATGATTTAACCTTTCCACTAGGACGAATACTTGCTTCCTGTCCTTGCTAATGTCAAACATGGGAAGAAATGGGGCTTTAGCTAATCAATCGAACAACAGTGATTAATTGATCCAATAACAAACCAGGATTGCCGCTTCATTTTCATCTGACGGATTGTCACAAACACTGGCCGGTCCAACTCTTTCCTAAATTATTTAGTGGCAAGGTCAATCGTTTGAAGAAGAAATGGCATAAGTGATAAAAAGAAATTCAAACACACCTCTTCACCGTCCCTGCCTCCTTCAGACCTATTCTCACCAGTTTCTAAAGGTTCCAAGATTGCTGACTGAGTCATCACGTATAAACAATATTGAATATATTAGCAATTATCAAAAAAGACAATGAAACAACTGATCGATCTTACAACTGGAGCCCTAGAGTTATTGGAATCCACAGATACATTATCTGAGTCATCTTTATCAACATTTTCGTCCAAGTTGATGGCCTCGGGACCAGAAGAGTCAGAGCTCTCATCACCGTTTTGGGCATCGACTTTGTACAAGGGCGTCACAAACGGTTTCTTACCCATCAGCTGATGCATAGAATGGAAATGTGGACACATTTTGTCAAGCTTCTCGTCAATGGTGACAATTCCTGCCGAGCGGTCTTCATCGGTGAGTCCAAAGCCAGTGGAGAGGGATTGGGTATGTGTTTTCTTGTACTTGTCCTTGTAGCTGTTAAAACGATCTTTCATCTGCCTGGCCGTTAGTTTGATTTGTGAAGCGGATTGATTTCTCAGATTGATTGCCATAAGCTCGAATCCGTTAATCTTCCCTTTGGCTGGCCTTCCAACCGCCGGTGCCTTACCAGTTCCAAAGCACAAATCGTAATTCTTTTGGATTTTGAGCCAGTCGATGATTATGAGGAAGTCGTCCTTCTTTAGGTGAGAAGAAGTTTTTCCGGTTGTATCATCGTCAGAGACATGTTGTGCTCGCTTCTTGATGGGTTTCTTCCTGCTTGCTGACGTCTTTGGTATCACTTTTCCTTTTCCAGTGATGAATTTATTTGTTTTTTTGATAGGCATCGTTCTGGGATCAGGGAATGATCGATTAATGTTTTTTCTGCAAGCAAGTTTATAATTGACTAAACTTACCAAATCTTGAGGAAAACTGAAGAAAAAGTTTGGGTTTGTGACTGGGTGGAGTTGTATTGGCAATGATTTATTGTTGGTGGGGGTTGAATCGTGGAGGATTATTGATTGTATTGGGAGTTTTATTGGCAACGATTTATTTTTGGTTGGGGTTGAAACGTGGAGGATTATTGATTGTATTGGGGTTGTATATTGCAAGTTTGTATCCTGAGTTGTGATTGGTTGAAATGTGGGGGATCGTGGTTTTTGTAATTATATTGGGGTTTTTGTTGTTGATACTTGACACATCTAGTGCAAATAATGGCATTATTTGGATTTTTTATCCACTGGTTTCATAATTGTGGATTTCGTGAAACCCGTTGATTAGATAATCGTGGATTTGGTCATATTTGATACCCCCTATTATACATTAAAATACAGAATAAAAACCATAAATACATATACAAAACCACGAAATAACAATGTATTTAAATAAAAACATAATAAAATAAATACATATAACATTAATAATATAAGTATATAATACTAGTAATATAGTACTATAGTATATATTTATTTATTCTATTACATACTAGGTACACTAAGGATGATTCAGAGGGACAAAGACCACGAACAAGAGGAAGGAAATAACATGAGAAACTTCTGAAAATAATAATTGAACAACTGTTCAAAATATATATACTACATCCTTAGTGGGAAATTATTGATTGACAGATCTCTGCAGTCATGCATTCCCAAAGAGCCTGCATGACAGGGATCAAACAAGAAGCTCTTGAAGCGCCCACAGAACAAACAAATACATGTATCTCACATTGTACACAATACAAAACAAATTAAACTCTGACAAATGTGATCAACAGGTACATGTGATATTTAATCAATACATTTTGACATGTAATTAAAACCTTTGATCAACACATCTAACAAACCTTGTCAGAGGTTCAGAAGCGCCTCAAGATGCCATCAAAAGAGCTTAGACAGGCTGTACCCATAGTAGACAGCCTGTACATATGGAAATTTGATTAAACAACTACATACATTTGTATTAAATCTTAACCCCTTCCTTTTAAATGTTCCCATAGCCAAAAATACATCCTGTGTTTCGCCATCAGGTCTCCAGAAAGGCATTTAAGGAGCCCTTGTTCCCCCTGTATTTTGCCTCATCATGCTTTAATATATATACTACAACCTTTACCCACTTACATAGCTTTTACAATTGTTATTCTGTCTGGTAAGGTCCTAGTATCTGTTCTTTAGCCCCTTGTTACTCTCTTGAAATTGCCCAGTGTCCATCCAGCTCTTCCAACACCCTTTCCAAGCGCTTCCAACTGCCCAATTTCCCCCTGGAAGAACCTCAAGTCTGTAAAGGTAATTTATTACTAGTAAGTAGATAAACCTTTCTCTTGAGATTCTCCCCCCATCTTTTATCTGGGATTTAAACCACCCCTGTTTACAGGCCCCAGTGTGTTCAGGTACTTAAATCCTCTGCTTGCAAGATACCTTTGAGGGATTAAACCACCCCTGATTTATCAGGCCCCTCATATTTTTAATTATATTAAATTTATTTAATATAATTAATCACCTTTTTCTTATTAGAAAACCTCATACCTCATATTCATATTGGTATTACCCTTTTATGAATCCTCCCAGAGCTTTATATTGCTCTTTATATTTTATTTTGCACCTTGTGTAGCTAGAAGGAATACTCCTTGGCATCACAGAGGCTGACAAAGAACCAGGATGGATATACACATGATTGGGTTAGTTTACTCCCAGCTTTGCAAATAGCTTATAATAGCAGTAAGCATTCCTCAACTAAAGAAGTACCCTACATTTTAGAAAGAGGATGGATACCAAGAATGCCCAAAGATATCAATAATTCAAAATTACCTCATGTACATCCAACATCTGCTGATTTTAAGAAAATGTTAGACATTACCCAGGAGCATGCTAACAAATGCGTACAGGATGCTGTAGAATATAAAAAAACAAGGTGGGATAAAACACATAAAGAACCATCTTTTAATATTGGGGATAAAGTGTTACTTTCCACTGTCAATTTTAATAACCTAGGAGGAAATAAGGAACTTGAGCCATCTTTTGTAGGGCCCTTTACTATTAAGCAACTCCATGGAAAAAATGCGGTAGAAGTAATCCTTAGTGATGAATTATCCAGAAAACACCCAGTTTTTCCTGTCAGTTTAATTAAGCCCTTCTCACAAAGAACAACAGGACAACTGTCTATTGAGAGAACACCTATTCCTCTCATTATAGATCCTGAACCTAACATTAAATTGAAAGTATTGAAAATTCTTAAAGAAAAGAAAGAAAGGATTAATGGAAAAAATACTAGACTATACCTAGTCAGATATAAAAATCCATCTGCTGATAAAGATGAATGGCTCCCAGAAAGTAATATTGCTGATAGTTCTATTCACCTCAGAAACTTTAGGATATCCAAAAGGCACTAGGAATCTAGAACATTTTTTTTCTAATAGACTCATTTTGAAGGTAGGGAATGTCAGCTTGCTACTATGTCAGAGACAACCTGAACAAAATATATAAAAATATAATAATGAAAGAGACATTATTACAAAACAATAATAAAAGAGACATTATTACAAAACAACAATGAAAGAGACATTGTTACTTATGAAAGAGACATTGTTACTCTTTACGCCATAAAAAGAGAAACATACATATACAAACATATAAATAATAGAATATTAGTTAATATTCTGATTCTACATGTAAAATAACATAGGGTACCTCAGCCAAAGTACCCCTGTAACCTTACTCCTTCTAGTAGTAAATCCACCTTAAACTACTATAATCATAAGTATCAACATGAATAGTAGAATATACAACCTGTATGAAGAACAGAACAATCATCATGCAAGAATAAAACTGTAATACAACTCAAAAGAGACATATGTAAACATCACTAAATACATATTTGACATTTGTGGCCCAATTGGGATGACATATTACCAATGGTGATCATGACAGATGTTCTACATGGTTACCACTTCAGTTGGACACTCTGAAGCGCACACTTGAACCATATTACATGACAGTAACTGAGGTAATACTCCCATGACAACCATTGACATCATTGCCAATCTGTCATGGCTCATCCTTAGTAGTTACTACTAATAATCATGACACAAGAAATCCCTCTCTAGCTCTCCTGTTTCTCCACCAAGGCTTCAAAGAAGATATTTAAGAGGCTCTTCTTTCCCCTTGCTTTATTCCCCATCATCTTTTATACATACAACATACATACATAGCATTCCACCAGTCATAGTAACCAGTGTCCTGCCCTGTAAGTTTGTCTATTATAGACCTGATTACTCAGCCCTCTTTCTTCACCAACTGCCAGTCTTTAGCCCATCAATCCAACCGCCTCAGCCTGTCCAGTAACCCATAGAAGTGCCCCTTCCTTCCAGAAAAGACCATAACAGTAGGTCCTTTCTTTCAGGAGTTGTGGCCCTTCTAGCCATCTTTACTGGGATCAAAACAACCCCTGCTTGCAGGCCCCAGTTGTAACAGGTCACCAATTTCCTCTGCTTTTGCAAGAAAACCTGTGGAGGGAACTAAAACACCCCTGCTTGCAGGCCCCTCCTTAAAAAATATACCCTTATGTTTTTTATATCTCATATCACCACCATATTACCACCCTGTTCTATCTTTGCACCCTGTGTAGCTAGAAGGATCTTAGTCCTTGGCATCACAGAGCGTGACATGCACCAACAAATATGTAAAGATTGAATCAGAAAGATTGCTTTACATTTTATTGAATCAACCTAACTTCCGTGTGGAGCAATACTATGGTGTGGTTGATGCTTATGAGCATGGAGTTCAATTGGGAAATGATACAGGTACATGACTTATTTACTCTTTGCACACAAACAATTTACTGAAAGCATATTCACACAGGCCGCCATATAGTGCTGCCTACATCCTTCATTGGTGGACCACGTGACATGAAGGCAAGGTTTCAGGATGCCATGGCTTTAGTTCAGTCCATGGGAAAGCCCAACCTCTTTATAACCATCACATGCAACCCAGAATGGCCTGAGATCAAGGATAATTGGCTTACAGGTCAGTTAGCACAAGACCAACCTGATTTAACAGCTCGCATATTCAATGCACGCTTGAAGAAAATCTGTGATGAACTGTTCAAGCAGGGTATTTTTGAGAAACCCTTGGGTCGCACCCACTTCATTGATTTTCAGAAGAGGGGGCTACTCCATGCCCACATCTTACTTATTCTTGATCCAAATGACATACCTCAGACAACCCATGAGATCAATCAATTGGTCAAAGCTTAAATCCCTGAAGATCCACTATCACAGCCATTACTTTACAAATCAGTCACTCGCCACATGATTCATGGCCCCTGCGGACCATACAACCCAAATGCCCCATGTATGGTTGATGGAGTTTGTTCAAAGAGATTTCCAAAGCCTTTCTGTGATGAAACTGTCATCACTGAAAATTCATACCCACAATATCGGAGAAGGCCAGGTCAAGCTGTGACAAAAAGGAGGGGAAACTCTGATTTACACATTTACAACAGATGGGTTGTTCCATATAGTCCCTACCTATCTGCAAACTACCAATGTCACATCAACGTGGAGTCCTGTGCAGAGATTTCAGCTGTCAAATATCTGTACAAATATGTTTAAAAGGGGCATGACAAGATTGTCTTGGATGTGGGAAGAAGTTTTGATGAAGTCAACCAATTCCGTGATTCCCGTTGGATTGCAGCTCCAGAGGCATGCTGGCGTATATTCTCTTTCAAGTTATCTGCAACATATCCTTCTGTGAACCCCTTGGATATACACCTACCCAACCAGCATAATATTATGTTGTCACAAGATGAGCCCCTGCATGAGGTAATTGAAAGAGGTGCTAACACCAGAACAATGCTTACAGCATTCTTTGAAAGAAATTGGATTGATTCAGATGCTTGACTTCTGAAATATGCAGACTCCCCTTGACACTATACATGGCATCCAAAGCGCAAGGAATGGAGACCACGCCAACGTGGTTATGCAATAGGAAGAATATATGCAGTTTACCCCTCAGATCCGGAAAGATGGCATATGAGGTTGCTCCTGAATGATGTAACAGGCCCTACTTCTTGTGAGGATCTCCGCACATTTCAGGGTCAGCTGTATCCCAGCTTTCGAGTGGCAGCTTTGGCTCAAGGTCTTTTGCAAAATGATAACTACTTGGAACATACAATGGAAGAAGCAAATATCCACATGTCACCATATCACTTGAGAAAATTGTTTGGAATCCTTTTAGCAGCATGTCAACCCTCAGACCCCCTGAGGTTGTGGAATCTTTCTTTCAATTGGATGACTGAAGACTGGGTTCATCAAGGCTATTGGGATGATTCATGGATGACAAATAAAATCATTGAAGCAATCAATCCAATTCTCCTGCAGAATGGTCTCCTTTGTTTGGACCTTTCGTTTCCTGATCTTCCAAGGTATAATCCCTCAGTTGGCAAAAATAACCTCAATCAAAATTGGATGTTGCATGAAGAGGAATCAAGCTTTGATGTACCTCAGCATGAACTCAGCAATGCAGACCTTCTCAACTCCCAGCAAAAACTAGCTTTTGAGAGAATCCTTCTTGCATGTCATTCTGATATTCCAGCTTGCTTCTTCATTGATGGGCCTGGTGGTTCTGGGAAAACATTTCTATACAACTGTCTCCTTGCAAATGTGAGATCAACAAGAAGAATAGCTGTTGCATGTGCTGAAAGTGGTATGCTTTCCTTTTACACTATTACTTCCATATTTTCCTGACATTCTAATTATTGTCAATTTTATATTGAACAGGTATAGCAGCAATGAGCATGCCCCATGGTAGGACTGCTCATCTCACTTTTGGGACTCCTCCTAAACTGTCACAAAATTCAGTTTCATCAATTGCCAAAAATTCTCATCAAGCTGATGTCCTCAAGAAAGCAAAATTAATCATATGGGATGAAGCACCCATGACTCATAGGCATGCACTTGAATTGGTGGATAGGTTGCTTCAAGACCTTATGGATTCAAACCTTCCCGTTGGTGGCAAGGTCATGGTACTGGGAGGTGACTTCCGTCAGGTTTTACCTGTTGTTAAGAAAGGGTCACACCCTCAGATATTCAACGCAAGCATTGTAAACTCTCACTGCTGGATTAACTTTTGACACAACATAATTTGCCTCTCAGTCAACATGCGTGCTGCTGGTGATCCTCAGTTTCAGAATTTTCTCTTATCCATTGGAAATGGTCAGGGGCTCACTCACAATTCCAACAGAATCAATTTACCTCACTCAATGGTGGTCCTTGGTGGTTCAGATGACCAAACTCTTGATTTTCTGATAGAAAAAATCTTTCCAAATATCAGCACTTCATTCTCCCATCCCAATTATTTTACAGACCGGGCAATCCTCTGCTGCAAGAAAAAATCTGTCAATCAAATCAATTCAAAGGTCTTGAGTTACATCCCATCTGAACTTATTTCTTACACCAGTAATGATTCATTAGAGGACGATACTCAAGGTCTTTACTTGCCTGAGTATATTAATAGCATAAACCTATCTGGATTTCCCCCTCACCTCCTTCAAATAAAGGGGGTTGTTCCAATTATCATGCTAAGGAACCTGGATAAAACAATTGGTCTTTGCAATTTAATCAGATTGATTGTTGAAAACTTCAGTCCTTCAGTAATTTTTGCAAAAGTGGCTTCAGGAAACAGAATTGGTGAATTGGTTGCCATACCTCGCATCCCATTTAGATCTGACCCTGAAGAGACTGGACTCCCCTTCAAGCTAATAGGCACCCAGTTTCCTGTTAATCTTGCTTTTTTTCTCACAATCAACAAGTCTCAGGGTCAGACCATTGGAAATGTAGGTATTGTGCTTCTTGAACCTGATTTTAGTCATGGGCAACTGTATGTTGCTCTTTCTCAAAGTAAGTCCAGTCACACAACAAAGGTTGTAATCCCTCAGCCAGAATCTGGCCCTCCTTCATACCAAACTTCAAACATTGTTTACAAAGAGGTTCTCTCACGTGTTCATTCACAGAGATATATTTTTGTTTGTTGCTATTCAGCCTGTTTTTTTTTTTTTTACTTTTTCATTTTCATTTTCATTTTCATTTTCATTTTCATTTTCATTTTCATTTTCATTTTCATTTTCATTTTCATTTTCATTTTCATTTTCATTTTCATTTTCATTTTCATTTTCATTTGCATTTTCATTTTCATTTTCATTTGCTTTTTTCAATTGGAATTTATGCAATTTTCTGTAATTTTGCAGTGTAAAACTTATGAGAATTGCTTGCAATAGAAGAACTGTTCCATATTAAGCTTGGAATTATCTAGGATGGAAAATTCCATGTGCTGTTTTTTCAAGGAAATACAGATGAGAACCCCACTTGTCAGCTATTTGTATGAAACTCTGGCTTGATTTCTATAAAAATCCAGGTAGTATCACTGTCCCAAAATACCAGCTATTAATCTCTCTATAGTGTCCAAACTCTGCACAGAGGATACCCTAAACTCCTTATAATTTTCAGACTTGATTTAAAAAATATTCAATCAGGAGAATACTAACAGCTAACCATTTTTTTCCTTCATAAAAGATATAGCAATATGGACTCCCAATAAGCAGCTGGCAAGAACTTGAATGATTGGCTACTTTCAGAGGTGGTAGTCTTGCAGCAACTGCTTTATAAGGAATGTATCAATGTCTATGATGGGGATTTATAAGGTAACTTGATGATTGTTCCAGTAGATAAGCTGGGTTGGATAATGAAGGATACCATTAAACTAAAAAGTAGGAGGAGAATATTCAGCTGGATACTTACTAATGTTGTACTGGGGGATAAAGCCAAGGATCCAATCCAAGGCCAGGATAAAGCCAAGGATCCAATCCAAGGCCAGTAAATATTCTCCTTTTTTTCTATTCTAGAGGTCTTTAAGAGCAGGTCCTAGAAAGTTTTTATAAATTCTGATCAAATTTATTACAATTCAAATGCACTATGATTCAATGGGAATTGTACTGCATCAAGCACAGTATTGTCTATGCTCCCATGACCTCATGACCTGTATGTATAACCACTCAAATCATGGGCCAATTCATGTCATAGAATTTTACTGGGAAATTACCACACACTTAGGTAATTTCATTCTTATTATCATAAATTCATTCTACTTATATTTATGTGAATAATATTATTTTCTCTCAGATTTTATGCCAAAACTTTTAATTCATGTTTTATACATAGATTCCTTTTTCTTCACAAGTAACTTTAAGATATGATACAGTACTAGACGGATTAGGAATTTAGTGGTGGTTTGGATGAGCTTCCCCACTTAATGTTACATCATAAGTTGATTTATCAAATAACATTTTAGGATATTTTAGGGGGTATCACATATGACCAAATCCACCATTATCTAATCAACTGGTTTTGAAAATCCACCATTTTTTAACAACATGGTTATAATCTATATGAAATGGTTCAGAATTCACCAAACTGAAATATTGTGGAAAACCCTAATTCACTGGTTTTAATTGTGTCTTTGGTTATATTTGATACCCCCTATTATTATTTACAGTAGTATTACAGTATTTTGATTATTTTTTTACAGATAAGTCAGTTCTTCGAAATACTTCAGAGTATCATAGACCTGAAAAATCCTCTTTCAGCCCTCATGTAGCTCCAAGGGCATCAAATAACCTTCAATACCCAAATTATGGCCTAGTGCTGTATCAAGCTCAAGTAACCACATGTGATCTTCTTCATGTCATGAAATGGCCAAGATCATTTTTAAGAGTAATTTGTTATGTGTGCTGGGTTATTGGCAATTTTGTGATCAAAAATTCATATGAACAATCGCCAATTATGTGATCAAAAATTCATACACACATTTTTTACTTCATGTGTACTAATTTATGGCCAATTATATGATTCAAAATATGGATACACACAATTTATGGCCAATATGTGATCAGAAATTCATACACACATTTTTCAGTTCATGTTTTATTTATGCTGATTTATTTCCAATTTTATAATTAAAAGAGTGTTTTTTACTTTATGTTTTGTAATGCTCATTTATTGCCAAATTGATGATTTACAGAATCTATACACACATTTCTCATATTTTTTCCCCAGCCTGAGTCCAGAAATCACAAGGTGGCATTGACTGCACCAACATCCACCCCAGAGTGACTCAAACACCTCATTTTGGTTCTCAAGGGATGGTTTTCAAGTCAAATTGAAAACGATCCGAGGTTCTCAATTCAACATGAAGACTGCATGTATCCAGGGATTCCCAGGCCAGGACCAGTTTTTGTCTTCAAGTTGACTTTTTTCATCTGATGTACAGTTCCTAGACAAAAGTTTTTGTTGCAGGATTTTTTTTTTTAAAAAAAAAGGAAAAAAAAAATTGCCACAGGAAATTTTTCTTACTGGGTCCTCAAGGACTGATAAGTATAAATTTGACAAATTTGTAACTACAAATAAAAATAAAATAATAATAAAAATCAACAAGGTTTTGACTAATTTTTTACATTTTTTAATAAATTTTTTGAGAAAAAAAGGAAAGTGTCATGGGGAGTTTTATGAGTGGGGAAGATTTATTATAAAAGAAAAAATTGTTTTTTTATTTTTATTTTTTTGTTATCTTTGTTTATGGGCATTAATAAAAAAACCCGGTTTTTCCGCGTTTACACCCGGTTTTACGCAGCAGAGATGTAAAATTTGCTGCGGAGTACACCCGGTTTTCCGTGTTTACACCTGGTTTTTTTGTTTATTTTTTTGCCGGCGGATTTTTATGGTTTTTCAAAATTTTGAAATTGCTAAATATACTTCTAGGAGTTTAGAGCTTCATGGCATTTTTTATTGTCCAAAAAAACAACATCTTCTATTTTTTTTTGCCCATACACCCGGTTTTTTCAAAAAAAATCACCACGGCTCAATTTTCAGGATTTCTCAAAGTTTTAAATATTTTTAAAGCACTTTTAGGGGTTTAGAATTCAATGCAACAAACAGTTTATTTGTAAGTTTACTGGTTTTTTTTTTATGATTTTTGGACAGAACTTATTTGTAAACACCTTCACGCCTGTCTTTTAAGATATTTGGGGAGTTTTTTAAATGGTTTCATACACTTTAGAGGGTGAGAATTAATTGAAAAGAAATACAGATCATACAATTGACTTTTTATCAGAATAAAATGGATGTTTTATCAGAATAAAATGGAAATATACAAAAATGGACAAATAACTATTCAACATCAACAATCTTATTAATTCTGGCAGATCTTCTTCTTGGAGGGAAAAGAACGTTTTCCCCAAGGTCCAAATTGGGCTGAATCCACTCTTTCCAAAACAGAGCTTCCTCTTCAGCCCAATGTTGCCAATATGGATCAATCCTAGGGGAAGGCCATATTTCAGCCTTAAACGTGAAGCTGATGAGATGAAGAAGACTGGGAATGAGTATGAGACATATGGGAGAGTGGGTGGTGGGTGGAGAAGAGAGAGGGAGATAAATGGTGGGCATTAGACCAGAAAATAAGACCACAGGTCTTTTCTAAGTGTCAGCCATCAAGTATCCATGAGCAGGGAAGGTCATCCAATACTTCAGTGGGGCCTGTGCTTTTCCATCCCAAGAGAGTGCATCAATTATATCCATGTGGTTGGCACCCCATATGCTCTTTAGCATCTGATGGTTTGAATAGAAAGGGTTTGATTTGAGCTCTTCTTTCATTTCCTTGCGAATTTTCATCCATTCGTCTGAGGAACGTCCCATGCTGACCGCAGCGGCTCAAAATCCACAATTCCCATTGCCTTTGACATTGGTGATCGTAGAGAGATGTTGGGTGGCTTCTTTGGCATGAATGTGGTCTTTGTACTTGTACTGAAGGATAATTTGAGAAAAGATTAATTGTACATAAAATGAACACTAAATAAAAGGAAATTACTAACCAAATCAACAGCCACATCATTGTCAGTACTCCAACTGAGTGCCTCAGACATATAGGTGTCAGGAATAGAGATTGAGCTGGCATTCATTGAGGTCTATGAAAGGGGTAACCAACAAGAAGCTCAGAATTAAAGATCTCTTCAAAAAAAATGAGTCAAACTCACATCAAAAGGCCTATAAGCATCATTGTCTGCCAAATTGTTTTCATCTGTCTTGGTCCTTTTAACTGATTCGAATTTCACCTGTTGAAGTATTTTTCTAGACCTCTGATGTATCAAAAAATCATTTAACTTCAGTATAATGTACTCAAGATGGAAATAAAAACACTTACAGTCTTCAAATTTCCTCCTTCATGTTCTGAGCCCTGTTGAATGATATCAGTCACCTCTGGAAGCTCTCCACTTGATTCAGACTCCTCCTGACTTTCCTCTTCTGTTGACACAGCCTAGAAAACACAAGGAGAAAGAATTAGATGTGATATTTTAGTGCAGAATAAAGATGAATCATTACCTCTGATTCCTCAGATTCATGCATCTTCTTAGGCCTACCACGTCCTTTTGTCTTGGCCAAAGGTTCCTACAAGTTCACAAGAAATCAATAACCAAAGACAAACAGACAAGAGATAAATGAATAAATACCTTGTGGTCTGTCACCTGCTTCCTTGGCCTTCCTCTTCCTTTCTTCTCCAATTCTGTGTATTCATAGCCTGAAGGATCCCTTTTTGTTGAAGTAGTTGATTTGTGTTTCCGTTTTGAGCCCTTTGGTCTTTGTCACGCTCTGTGATGCCAAGGACTAAGATCCTTCTAGCTACACAGGGTGCAAAGATAGACAAGGGTGGTAATATGGTGGTGATATGAGATATAAAAAATATAAGGATATATTTTTTACGGAGGGGCCTGCAAGCCGGGGTGGTTTAGTTCCCTCCACAGGTTTACTTGCAAAAGCAGAGGAAATTGGTGACCTGTGACAACTGGGGCCTGCAAGCGGGGGTTGTTTTGATCCCAGTAAAGATGGCTAGAAGGGCCACAACTCCTGAAAGAAAGGACTTACTGTTATGGTCTTTTCTGGAAGGAAGGGGCACTTCTACGGGTTACTGGACAGGCTGAGACGGTTGGATTGATGGGCTAAAGACTGGCAGTTGGTGAAGAAAGAGGGCTGAGTAATCAGGTCTATAATAGACAAACGTACAGGGCAGGACACTGGTTACTATGACTGGTGGAATGCTATGTATGTATGTTGTATGTATAAAAGATGATGGGGATTAAAGCAAGGGGAAAGAAGAGCCTCTTAAATATCTTCTTTGAAGCCTTGGTGGCAAAACAGGAGAGCTAGAGAGGGCTGTCTTGTGTCATGATTCTTAGTAGTAACTACTAAGGATGAGCCATGACAGATTGGCAATGATGTCAATGGTTGACATGGGAGTATTACCACAGTTACTGTCATGTAATATGGTTCAAATGTGCGCTTCAGAGTGTCCAACTGAAGTGGTAACCATGTAGAACATCTGTCATGATCACCATTGGTAATATGTCATCCCAATTGGGCCACAAATGTCAAATTATTCATGTAGGGATGTTTACATATGTTTTCTTTGAGTTGTACTATAGTTTTACTTTTGTATGATGATTATTCTGTTCGTCATACAGGTTGTATATTCTACTATTCATGTTTATACTTATTATTATAGTAGTTTAAGGTGGATTTGCTACTAGAAGGAGTAAAGTTACAGGGGTACTTTGGCTGAGGGACTTAGTTATTTTACGTGTAGAATCAGAATATTAAATAATATTTTATTATTTATATGTATTTATATGTATTTGTCTCTTTTTATGGCGTAAAGAGTAACAATGTCTCTTTCATAAGTAACAATGTCTCTTTTATTGTTGTTTTGTAATAATGTCTCTTTCATTTTTGGTTTTTAATAATGTCTCTTTCATTATTATATATTTGTATATTTTGTTCAGGTTGTCTCTGACATAGTAGCAAGCTGACAGTCTTCCTCGTTCTTGGTGATCCTTGCTAAAGAGAGGTTCCTGGATGGCCACTGTGGTGTAGTTCCCTTGAAAGAGCTTCTTGATTTTGCCAATGTAGAATTTTTGCTCGCCAGCTTGAAACGTTTTGAATTCCTTAAAGAGATCTGTTAAGAAAACTTCCTCTTTGTTTCTCTTTGGTGGGAAGTAGACTGTCACTTGATCCATTGTTTTTGTCCTCTTCAATGAATGTCTGCTCATAAATGGAGGCAAAAAAAAAATTAGAACTATAAAACTCTGAAAGAGAAACAGAAACCAGGAAATTATATTAGCCAACTCACTTCAAGATCCTTTTTAACATGCCACTGAGAATGGAAATTGCAATGGGTGAATTTGCTGCCCAGTCATTTTGCTTCGTGAACTTGATGGATGCAAGGGATTCCCATGTGAGAAGAGTAGTTTCCAGTGCAAGTGGAAGTTGGCGGTTTAGAAATGTGTTGAGAATGGATGATCTTGAGGTCATAGTGGGAGATGGTGCCATTTAGATCACCAACACAACGGGGGAGGCCAGTGAGGAGTTTGTAGGAGTGCTGAGAGGATTTGATGTATCGTTTGTGAAGTTGATTGGGCAGAGCTTGGTGGATTTGTTTGACAACAGCAGCAAAGGAGGCAGTGGAAGAGTTGATGAATTGTTTGATGTACGCGTGAAGACCTTTGACTCTAGAGGTGATAGTGTTACCAAAGTGGGGTTTCCTGTCGACAAAACAGGCCACAATTTTTTTCTTTGCAAGGGAGGATGTTGGAGATGATGTAGTTGGCGGTTGGTGGATTCCAAGTCATAGAAAGCTGAGTGAAGTTTTTATGATAGTCAGAAACAGTTTTGGAATGGAGTAATTGATTCCAATGGTTTCAAAAGGTGGACCATTCTTCTTCAGAGTTGAAATTTTTGTAGCAGTTGGACTGGATATTCTTCATAATGTGCCAGGAGCAGAGGAGATGTGAGGCATTTGGCAAGACTTGTTTGATTGCTTTGATTAGGGCGGCCTCGTTGTCGGTGACTAGTACGAATGGAGATTGATTGTCCATTGAGATGCAAAGCTGATCCAAGGCCCAAGAGTAGTTGGCTATCTTCTCAGCAGAAAGGAAACAGAAATCCAAGGAAAAATATTCGTTTCAGGAGTTAATACCAACTATGTGAAGAAGGGGCATTTTAAACTTGTTGGTTTTGTAGGTGCAGTCAAGGAGGATAGTGGTGGGAAATTTTTTTGCCAAGTCAAGGGATTTCTGATGAGCAAAGAACAAAGAGGTCATGTGGCCTTCGGAGGTATCGATTGTGTGGTAGAATTCATGATGGCGGATTTCATGAACAAGAGCTTCAATTGGTGTACGTCCTTCAAGTTGGGTGGATCTCAAGAGGTTATGGTGATTTTAGATGGTGTTGAGGGTGACAGACGAAGGGAGATTGGTGTGTTGCAATAAGGCAGTCTTAATAGTTAATGGACAAACTCCAGAATGGGTCAATTGGGTGACAGTGGTTTTTTGTTCATCGGTTAATTGGCAATGGACGGAATGGATGGAAGGATCGTCAGAAGCTGGGTGGTTGTGGCTAGGATCTTTAATCTTGATTTGGAAGTAGCCTTTCTTCTTATAGAAGTTTCCAGTAAGTTTGAAAGGACAGGAAATCTTCTTGGTCTTCCCCAATTGAGTACCATCTTTGGGCTGAAAAACCCCAGATCTGTCACATTGACAAGTGGATCTGTTCTCCCCATTTTCAGTGGAGGAATGGGTTATGCAGAGGGCATAGCCATGCTTCTTGGCCCAAGTTTGGACAGAGCTATGCATTTCCTCCTTTGTTTGATATGTTAACTCAGGAGGAGGAGCAAGGTTGGGTACTTCAGGAGTGGTTGCTGGAGTGGTGGCGGCATCTTTGGCGAGGAAGAGGGGGTTGATGTGAGACATGTTGGATTTTTGGGTTTTTTTGGATTGGGGGAAAGGTTGAAAAGATTGGTGGGGTATGGAAGATTTTGAGGTGGCATGGAGATGCAAAAAAAAAAAGTTTTTTGGTGTTATTTTTAGTGGGTTTGGGTGGAAAGTGGATGAGGAGTAGTGGTGGAAGTGAAAATGAGTGGTGGGAGGAGTTGGGAAAATTTGGGGAAAAAAAGTGAAATTGGTGACTTGGGTTGCGGAGAGGAGGAAAAATGGGGAATTTTGGTGTTTTTTTTATGTGGATTGGTTGAGTGGTTGATGAGTTATGGGGGGTTGATGATTTAGGGGGGGTGGTGTTGGTTTTTGATTGTGGTGAGTGGTTTTCCATGTGGTTGATGTTGGAAGTTGGATGAGCATGCCTGGGGAGTCTGTGCGCATCATATGCCACCCTCATTATGCATATTGAATAAAAACTCGAAAATAAACAAAACCGGGTGCGCGCGCGGAAAACTGGGTTTGCTGCGCAGCCGCATCTGCGCAGAAAACCGGGTTCAAACGTGGAAAAACCGGGTTTTTTTTACTAATGCCCTTATTTTTTTTTTTTTTTTTTTTTTGAAATGAAAAAATTACCATCTGGTTGGCCCTCCTTTGGCGTCAATTACAGCTGAAACTTGGTGGGTCATTGATTCAACAAGATGATCCAACCTCAAGGCTGGAAAATCCTCCCAGGCTTGCTTGAGGGCCTTGTGCAATTCTGGAATCATCCAGGGCTGATAGAGTTCCTGGACATTGCTCTTGAGGAGGAACCAAACGTTCTTGATTGGGTTCAGATTGGGGGATTGAGCCGGCCAAAGCATTTTTTTGATTGAGTTCTCTGCCAAATAAGAACAGCTTGCTTTTGCTGTGTGGATCGGGGCATTGTCCTCGATCAATGACAATTGATGGAGGGGATTGGCTTTGTTGAGAAAAGGCAGTAGCGTTTTTTTGTAAACGTTTTTGATGAAGTTGGTTGCTTTTTTTTGACCAGGTGGAACAATGATGAGAGGGCCTTTTACATTGCTGTAAAAGGAACCCCACACCAATGTTGAATATCACCCGCTTTTGAAGGTTGGAGAAAGATTTGCAGTGTTGTATTTAGTCTTGGCTCCACACCAGACTTTCAAATGTTGGGTGATCTTCCCAATTTCAAAAAAGGACTCGTCCGTCCAAAGAATTTTTTGCCACTCTTTGGTGGTCCATGTTGCATGGGCCTTTGCAAATTCAAGTCGTTGTTACCGGTGTAGATTGTTCAGACAGGGCTTCTTGACTGCAACCCGTTTATTGAATCTGAGGTCATGAGCTCGGCAACGAGTAGTGTGAGTTGAAACGGTTGTGGGGAGCTGTTCCTTAGCTTCAGTGATCTTTATTTGAGGATTTGCCTGAAGTATTGATTTGAGGTGACACAGATCCCTGTTATTGGTTTTGCAAGGCCTCCCAGATCTTGCTGCGGTGGCAACGATGCCTTGGTTTGCCTCTCGGGCTACAATTGATGAAACCTTTGATTGTGACATTCTAAGCCTATGTGCAATCAACATCTTTTTCATCCCTGAGGCCACCATGCCAACAATGTTGGCTTTTTGTTTGGTTGAGTTATGATGCCTAGTCATCTAAAACACAAAACAAAACAGACAAATTAGTAAATTCTCAGATGAAGAATAACATGAAACACTCACCTATTCTGTTGATCAATTGCCAACGAGTTTTGTTGTAAGGTTGAAGGAAGAAATCTGATTTGGGATGGATTGTAGTCAGTGTAGAGCAGGAAATCCAATAATGAGATGATGAGTGATAAAACTCCCCCAAGGGAACCTATATTTTGAGATGGAAAGTGTCATACGGTGGTATATGACACTCCAAATTTC
Organism: Puccinia hordei; assembly: GCA_007896445.1. NCBI lineage: Eukaryota > Fungi > Basidiomycota > Pucciniomycetes > Pucciniales > Pucciniaceae > Puccinia > Puccinia hordei. The sequence continues at coordinate 527,545 of RDRW01000040.1, read as the reverse complement.
CAACATGAGCTGGTCATTCAGCCAGTTTCATAGCCTTTTGGTTAAGGAGCGTAGTTCAGTTTGATTGGAAATGCTGAGTCATGACAGTAAACTGGCTAACCCTGCAACGGGTTCAATGCGCAATCAGGACATCTCTAGCCTGTGACCATTGTCGAGGGTTTCCACCCGTTGGTGGCAAAATAGTAGTTATCTTTGAGCTTCACTTCTTTGAAGTCCAAAGATAACTTCAAAGCTGCTTCGAAAGTCGAGGTTTGAAGCATCTCTATCTTCAAGGGAAGTTTCCCCGCAGTCTTGGTGGTTCCTTGTAGCGTCAAGAGTGTGTCTGAATATGGCTCCATGATAGTTGACATGGGGTGGTGCCACCAGCCATAGCACATTAGAGACAAAGTGCCCTTAACCCCGGGGGTACTGTCATACGGTGGTATATGACACTACAAATTTCCAATATGAACTGGTCATTCAGCCAGTTTCATAGCCTTTTGGTTAAGGCGCGTAGCTCAGTTTGATTGGAAATGCTGAGTCATGACAGAAAGCAGGTATTTATATAGTTTTGGTAAGTACATAGTTTGGTTGATGAGAGATAAAATCATAGTAGACTATGTAAATACAAAATATGTGAATATATATTTATGATGTACAGCTGTTGCAGGAAAGCTTGCAAATTCCCCCCCCTTTTTTTTCCCCCCCCCCCCCAATTTTTTTTTTCCCCCACCAAATTTTTCTTTCCCCCTGCCCCGAGTCCCCGGGGGCGCAAGGTATATCCAGATATCCATCTGCCCCAACCGGATATAATCCAAACCCAACCTCATCGTCTTCCAACTCCTCGTCGTCTTCCCACTCCTTGTTGTCTTCCAACTTGGTTCGAATGCTCGGTAAGTGTTTCTTTCTCCTCATTTTATGATTACCTCCATTAAAAACAAACTGACATTAAATTTGCTTGTATCCTAACAACCATCCAGTTCCAATCCGGCATCAACGACTTCAAATACGGCGATGGAACGATTTGATGGTAAGTTTTTCACCATGTCATCACTCTTTCAATGATTCACAGTGAAAAAGCTGAACCAATTCTTTCCCACACAGATCTGCTCAGCCTCGACAAGCCCCCATCATTTGACCAGGTCGAGGACTGGCTGAACAATCCGCAATTCCTGGAGCCGCCACCTCAAGACCATCTGCCCAACTTGTCATCTATGACCCAGGTAGATGACAAAATTGATTCAACCTCACCGTCTGTCAGCCCCCGTCTCTTATGTGACGCGGGGTCGAATGATAGATATGTAAAAATACCGTATATTGTATTTTATCTATGTATTATGGGTCTCACTATAGCCGGTGAGGCCAGTCGAAATAAAGCTCAGATACACTAGAAAGTGTATGAGCTGGCACCCAAGGGTAAACAAGGGAACGCGGGTCTTATGATGCCTCAGCGCTTAGTGACCTCAACTACTCCCTGCGAGTGGGAGAGGACTTCTAGTCACCTGAATAAGTATTCAGGGACTAGGGAAAAGGTCCAGAAGGGGTAAAAGATTTAGAGAAAGGTGGATTTAGGATTATTTAAACCCCACTCACTGATTGATAGTAAGGTGTACGGGTTTGTATGGTAATAATCTGGGGAAATTCCTTTTAGAAGGAATCTCAGCCCCCTTAAATATTACTCAGTATGTTACCCCAATGTAATAACTCAAAGAGTTTGTATTACATGGGGTAATTCAAGATAATAGTCCCCTTGTAGGAGACATAACTAAATTGTAATATTAAGGGTAAATTCATGGAGAGATATTAATCTCTCCTTAAATTTAGAATTTCTTATTATTATTTAATTTATTAAAAAATGATAAATACTATATAAAATGAATACAGAAATTATGAGTCTTGTGGGAATTGAACTTGTAAATTTAAGATAATTTACTTAGTTCAATTTATATTCCCTTTTTTATAAACTTAAGTCCTTAACCATTGGGTTATGTGACTTGTATTATTTTGGAGACATGTGGACCAATTGTCTCAATGTCTGACATTCGCCCCCACCAAAAAATTGCTCAAACAGAGGAATTTTTTGACCTTTTGGACGCTCTAAATTGTCTCAAGAGTACTGAGCTATTGGTTATTTGTTCAGGTTGTAACCATAGATCATGCTCAGATTGGCAATTTTTGAATCTTACTAGATATAATTTGCAATCCTTTCCTTCTTTTCTTGTTATTTTTTCTTTTAAAATTTTGAGAGGGATCTTATCCTCACTTGTTCTTTCTATGGGAGGTTGTACTTTAGTAGTTACCTCAGTATCTACTTCACCACTAGGATTAATATATTTCTTACACAAACTTATTGGGAAAGTTGGGTGCTTCTGATTGAATTCTTCTGTCAGGATCACTTCCACTGCATTTTTTCCATGGAATTGTTTAACAACAAAAGGTCCCACATAAGCATCTTTCAATTTCCTAGGACCACCCAAATTATTAAAATTTACAGTGGAAATCAAGATCATATCTCCTACTTTCAAATCATGATCCTTATGGGTTTTGTCCCATCTCTGCTTGTTATACTCTGTTGCTTCTTCAATGCAAGCTTTTGCTTTTTCCTCTGCTTGAAAAATCATTTTCTGGAAGCACTCTGAACTTGGATGTAAAGTTATTGTTTTAGATAGTAAAAAATCTTTTGGCATACTTGGTATCCATCCTCTTTCTAACTCAAATGGGGTAATACCTGTTACTGAGTGGACACTGGAATTATAAGCAAATTCTAGAGCAGGAATTAAGGATACCCAATCATGTGTATATCCATCAGAAGTTTTAAAGTCTATCCCATAAGCACAGTACCTTCTGATCATGTCTTCTAGGGTTTGGATCATTCTTTCTGCTAAACCATCTGTTTGGGGATGATAAGCTGTAGAGAAAGCTAACTTAGTTCCCATTATTTCAAATAAGTTTTGCCAAAATTCAGATGTGAATTTAGGGTCTCTATCTGTTATAATGGTTTTAGGACAACCTACATCACTTACTATGTTGTTCCAAAATATCAAGGCTATGTCCCATGCACTACTTTCTTTGTAGCATGGTAAGAATCTAGCTCTTTTAGAGAACCTATCACATACTACTAAAACAGCATTGAAGTTATCTGTTCCCGCAGATGGTAGAGCAGTAACAAAATCCATATTTATTACTTCCCATCTTCCTTTGGGTTCTTCTATCTTTTGCAGGAGTCCAAATTTTTTTCCAGTAGACCTGTTTGCTTTTTGACACCTGTCACATGAATCACAATACTGTGTTACTTGTTTTCTCCAATCTGGCCACCAAGCCAGACCTTGGACTCTGGCAATAGTCCTATCAGTAGAGAAGTGACCAGCTGTGACAGAGTCATGGCATTCATTAAGAACAATTTTAATATGTTCTTCTAGTATTAACACTACAGAACTATTATGTTCTCTTCTGTGATAAATTAGTCCATCTAGAAGAACAAACCTGCTCTCTCTAAAATGCTTTTTCCAAATTCCTTCCAGGCCTTCTATAAGCCCTTGATCAGAATGTTTGGACTTTAATAATTTAAGAATTATTACGGTGTTTTTGTTAGTTTCATAGCTTTTTTCTATTAATTCCCAAAAGGTAGAAGACAATCCAGACATTGATATGGCTAGAATGGGATTTGTGTCTTCAACATATTCTTCTTCAAATGCTGGGTTGGACTTGTCATTTGGTAATGCCCAATTGGCCAAGCATTCTGACATGGTCATTGGGAATGGTAAAATTGATGAAATTGTACTTTCTGAGGTATCCTCATCATAAGCTGGGTTGTCAGGGTTATTTGGTAATGCCCACCTTGACAGCCCATCTGCATTTTTATGAACAATTCCATCTCTATGGATTATTGTCATTGAACCTCTCCATTCCTGGATGGCTATTTGCCACCTAAGCATGTGTCTGTTAGGTGTTTTCATATTAAGAAGAGATCTAAGAGCCATGCAATCAGTGATAACATCAAATTCACATCCATCTAGATAATAATACAATTTATCTAAAGCCCATACTAGACATAAACATTCTAGCTGAGAAGCTCCATACTTTTTCTCAGAGTCCTTCAGTTGTCTTGATATAAAGCATATTGCACCTTCTAGCGGTTTATCATTGACAATTTGTACTTGGTGTAAAGCTGCTCCTATTCCTTCCATGCAAGCATCTACATATAGCTTAAATCTCAATTTTGGATCAGGGTGAAAAAGTAAGGGCGCATTTGTCAATGCAAACTTGATAGACTCATATGCTTGTATTCTTTCTGCAGTCATTTCAAAGACTACTGTGGGACTACAAAGTTTATACAGGCTGGAGGCCATAGTACCAAAGTCCTTTATGTGGAGTCTGTAATATCCTGCAAACCCAAGAAACATTTGCATCTCTTTCACATTTTGAGGAACTGGTTTAAGAAGCACTGCAGCTACTCTGTGTTTGTCTATTCCAAGAGAGAGTCCACTAACTATATGACCTAAAGCTTTCAATTCAGAAAAGCCAAACTGGCATTTTGACAGTGAAATTTTCATATTCATATTTATAACTTTATGAAGTATGGTTCTTAGTCTTATAATGTGTTCATCCCAATTATCTGAAAAAATGATAATATCATCTATGTAGATAATGAGCCAAAGTTGATTCAACTCATTAGAGAATTCTGTATCCATCATTCTTTGAAAATGAGATGGTGCATTTTTAATACCAAAGGGCATACGTAGGTATTCAAATATCCCAAGATGGCAAACAATGCGCAAAAATTGCCTGCTGTCTTTATGAATGAGGTTTTGGTGAAACCCTTTAAGGACATCCATGCACGTAATGTACTTGGACTTATGCAATTTTGCTAAGGATTCCATTATCTTAGGCATTGGATACCTGTCTGGGTTAGTGTAAGTGTTCAGAGCTCTGAAATCTCCTACTAATCTAGACTTGTTATTGTGCCAGGCTATAATTACAGGAGTTGTGATATCAACTATCTCATTTTCTCCCACTTTTCTGATAACTTTCAATTTAAGGAGTGATTGTATATGTTCTTCTAAAGCCTCTTTGCTCCTGGGGCTTGCTGGATAGGGTGCTTTCCTCAGGACAGGTGGATAAGGTCTATCAATATTAAGGCTAAGTTTTACTTCATGGCCTTTGATAGCTCCAAATGGTTCCTCTATTGTAGCAAATGCACATTTGCATTCAGATAGCAACACAAATAAATCACTTCTTTGTGAGTCAGATAGAGACAAATTAATTTTTGATTGTTCTATGACTTCTTGAACAAAATTATCTTGCAGTGCGTTGTGAGCTACTATTTTTGCTCCATCTAATAGAAAGGGGTAATTGGTACTACTCTCTCCTATTTTTAAGTAACTTCCTTGATCATTCATGATAGAAATTTTAAAATGACTTAAATAATCATTACCCATTATAAAGTAGTCAACCACTGCATTTTCAAGAACAATAAATTCTGTTGGAAAAACATATTCTCCAAATTTTAGATTTACCATGACTATGCCCATAGTAGTTAGCTTATCTGAGCAGCTATGGAATTTTTCTTTGCATTCTGATCTGACAAAAGTTTTCCAATTTGCACAGAATTTAGACAAGTAATGTTGGCTGACAACTGATCTAAAGGCTCCTGAGTCTAAAAGTACTTTGCAATTTTTATCTCTACATTTCATTTGTACAATTCTATTACTTCCACTTACAGTGGTTACAAAGTAGTCAACCTCCTTAGGTATTACACAAATTATAGCTGCAGAGTTATCTTCCTGATCTTTATTACTTTCAGATTCTATCTCAGAGTTACTCTCATCTTCTATGGTAGTTACTTTCTTAGAGTTTTTAGGGCAGTTCCTAGAAGTGTGGCCCATTTTATCACAGGAATAGCATTTAACCTCTAGAACTGGCTTTTGAGTTGATTCCCTTTTATCAGGGACATTGTTGTTGGGATATGTTTTACTTCCCACATACTTTTTTCTTTGTCCTATGCTAGTATATTCAGTTATATCTTCTAAGACATTAATTAAAGAAGTGAGTGTTTGATTGTCCTTCATTGAGTTTTGGGCTGCAAAGCTGACTTCTCCATCCATCTGGGTGAATAATTTGAACATCAAACTCTCATGGTTTGTTTGGGGTTCACAAGCCATAATTCTTTTATATTGTCTGGTGACCCAATTTGCAGCTGGTGTAGACCCAGGGATGAACTTGTCTTTTTGGTAGCTCATTAAGAGCTTTCTTCTCCATGCTGCTGTACCATACTTTTTTGTGATTGCATCTTTCCAAAATGACCAGGGTTGATCTCCTACTATGGTCCTTACACTTGAAAACCATTCATGGGCTATTCCAGTGAACATATTCTTGAGTTTAGAAGTAATCACAATGTCCTCTATTCTAGTATCTTCTTGGATAGTGTATATCCATTTGATAAAGTCAACATGGTTATATTCACCTTCTCCAGAAAATGTTGGCCAGGCTTCTAATTTTGAAAGTCCTTGTAAAATGACTTTACTAGATTCTGGTGATATGTTGCTGGTTGCAGTATTTTCTCTTTGTGATTTTGTAGGAACTTCAAAGAATTCACTCAGCCTTCCTGGGTCTAATTCAGTTTTGGGTTGATTTTTATTAAAGAAATTGTTATGGTCATTTGAGTCAATCAAACCATCATTTACGGTGGATATTGGTTCCCTCCTTGATGGTGTGGTGTTGTTAGACTTCTTTATATATTCCATAAGAGTATTAAATCTCTCTTCACTTTTCTTCTCTAAAGTAAATATCTTTTCATTGATATCTTGTATTGGTTGAGAGCCCAAACCAATGAGATAATCAATTTTGTTATTGACCTCATGCAGTAATTCATGTTCCAATTTTAATTCGGAAATTTTTGCGTGACAAGAACATACATTCGAATTCGTAGAATGTAATTTCAGATCATTTTTTGGGGAGAACTGTTCTTCAGGATGACATCTTTCAGGAGTTTTCCCTTTATTATTTGGAGGACCAGACTTGTCCTCAGTTTTACTGATATCAAAATTCTCACTTGTTACTTTTTTAAATTCGTTCTTGGATAAATTTAACATAAAATTATCTAACTTTTCTCGATTATTCTCGAGTTTGTCATAAACTAAACTGAAAAGATTATCAAAAGCTTTCTTAGACAAATCTTCTCTGTTGTCGAGGGATTTAAGGGTTGAGTCCATCTCTGGTAAGTAATTAAGAGGTGAATTTTTATTGTTCATATCTAATGTTTTAATATTTATAGATACAAGTTCTTTTATTTGAGATAGCATAGTGATAGAATTCTCTGATGAGAAGAGTAGAGACTTGAATTTTTGCTCATGCGAGTCAAAATTCTTGCCGATAACATTATGTAAACTTACAGACAGGTCGGATTGAATCTGTTTCGATAATAAGGAAAAATTATTATCTACTACTTTCTCTATGCTGAGGAAGAGTTTCTGAAGGATTGGTACTAACCCTTCAACGGTCAGTAGTCGTACATCGTCTCGTCCTCTAGGCGTTGATGATGATTCACGAATCCTCCTCGTTGGTTTCTCATCTCCTCCAACGCTTGGAACTGAGCTTGGGATGTTCGATTCAATCGAATCATCTCTTGGTGGATCGATCTCTGATGGCGAGCACGTCTCTGGTATCTCGACGTTTCTTGCCTTTGAGGGCGATACTCGTTTTTGTAGGGTTTTGCCCTGTTGTTCTTTCTGCTCGGTCTGGGAGGTCGAGTCGTTTGATGACTTCGGGGAGCTAAGTTGGGATGACTTTTGGTCTCCTGTCGTTGAGTCTCCGACTCTCGAGGCTGATAACGGAATGCTGCCTCCCTCTTTTCCGGGTCTAATTTCTTCAGGAACGGGGCATCCTGATCTGAGGTTAGGTCCTTGCTGGGAGGTACTTGGATTCAATGAGGGGGAGTTTCTGGCGCTGGAGTAGGGGGTATCTCTCTCCCATGACTTCGCAGAAATTTCCGGCATTCTTTTGTCTGACAGAATGCTTCGCCCTCCGCTATGTAGTCCCTCGCTCCGAACAGATGGTTGAAATCTGCTTGAGAAAGTCTCTTCGATAACAGTAGCTGGGTGTTTGATGCTAGTTTCAGGCACGTGACTGTCATGTCTAGATCGTTCGTCTGCTCCGCTATCGTCAAGTAGTCCACGTGGGACTTCATCGATTGGAGGAGTGGTCGAAGTGAGGGAACGTGGTTTGAGAGAATGCCTTCCCCTAGGGGCCCCGGTAAGATCTTGGGCCTCGATAAGAGCTGGGTGGTTGCTCCTGGTGCGGGACATGATGTATTAGAATGAAGTCCCAAATATTACAATTAGTAAAACTAACCGGTTATCACTTCCAATTCGCTGCTATCAGCACGGTATGGTTCTTTGGTGTAGGTGAAATCCGAGCTAGGATAGTTCGACGATTCTGAGGAAATCGACTCGACCGTTCTACCTTGAGGAACAAAATAATTAGGTAATGTTTTCTTCTCAACTTGTTCTTTCACGACCGGAGTTTTCTTTTTGAACGAGAGGTCGTTCACGGAGGTGATTGGCTTTTTGTCTTTAGCTAGTGGTTTCGGCTTGAGAAACGGCGAAGGTAAGTCGTCGTTGTTGGAGTCCCACTCGGTTGGTACGACTTCGGGGCTCAACACTTTTTTAACTTTCTTCTTTCTAATTTTGACAGACTCGGAAGGTTCGGATAACGTAGCTGGCTTAGGACCGACGTCTTTCTTTGGATTCAATTCCACTGATCTAGAACCAATCGACGCTGCGGGCGATCCTGATCTAACGGCCTCGGCGTACGTATTTTTAGCGTTCAATTCTGTCACTAAGATGAAACCAAAAAAATTTATCAATTTTATTATTTATATAATTCTTAAAAAATAAACGGACTTATTCGACTCACTTGTGGTGTTGAGTATATTTCGACGACGCTTCACGGTGGTGATGTGTTCGTTGGAATTTCGTAGGTCTGAGACGAAAAAATTAAACAATATCAAATATGTTAGTAAGGTTGGTCTTGGGACAAGATTTCCCGGCCAGACCCCCAAATGTCAGCCCCCGTCTCTTATGTGACGCGGGGTCGAATGATAGATATGTAAAAATACCGTATATTGTATTTTATCTATGTATTATGGGTCTCACTATAGCCGGTGAGGCCAGTGGAAATAAAGCTCAGATACACTAGAAAGTGTATGAGCTGGCACCCAAGGGTAAACAAGGGAACGCGGGTCTTATGATGCCTCAGCGCTTAGTGACCTCAACTACTCCCTGCGAGTGGGAGAGGACTTCTAGTCACCTGAATAAGTATTCAGGGACTAGGGAAAAGGTCCAGAAGGGGTAAAAGATTTAGAGAAAGGTGGATTTAGGATTATTTAAACCCCACTCACTGATTGATAGTAAGGTGTACAGGTTTGTATGGTAATAATCTGGGGAAATTCCTTTTAGAAGGAATCTCAGCCCCCTTAAATATTACTCAGTATGTTACCCCAATGTAATAACTCAAAGAGTTTGTATTACATGGGGTAATTCAAGATAATAGTCCCCTTGTAGGAGACATAACTAAATTGTAATATTAAGGGTAAATTCATGGAGAGATATTAATCTCTCCTTAAATTTAGAATTTCTTATTATTATTTAATTTATTAAAAAATGATAAATACTATATAAAATGAATACAGAAATTATGAGTCTTGTGGGAATTGAACTTGTAAATTTAAGATAATTTACTTAGTTCAATTTATATTCCCTTTTTTATAAACTTAAGTCCTTAACCATTGGGTTATGTGACTTGTATTATTTTGGAGACATGTGGACCAATTGTCTCAATGTCTGACACCGTCCACTCGTCAGAAAAAAAACACGGACCATTTGGTCCGGTGTAACCTTGCCAGCCAATCTAGTACACGGGCAAGTGAGGCACCTTCAGTCAATACCGCTCTCCGTTCCGTGTCACCTCAATCAACGCCGGCTCTGTCTAAGCGAACCAAGAAGAAAGCTCCTGAGAACTTACACCTGAACGAGGCGGGTGAGAGAATGATATCCGTGCATCACCTCCTATATCTACCGTCCCTTGTCTCCCAACAGTTCAACAGTTGTGTATCACACAAGCAAAAAGGCACGCCGGCGTCGGGCAACTTGAAATTTACTCAATTCAAGTCTCATAATTCAACACGTTGTCATTTCCATTGGGATCTCACCAATGTTGACCTTATCGCGTTCAAGGAGGCGTGTTTCCGTGCGATTGATCTATACGAGACAAACGGCCTAGCCGAACATGCGAGGGACCAAGATGAGGTGGATGTCATTTGCTGGCATGTGGCCATTCCACACAGCGGTGATTTCCAAGCAAAAGATAACCAATCAATCAATGACTACGGCTTGTTCCTTGCCTTTCTCGAGGAATGCAAGGACACCGGGCCACCCCAATGTCGGGTAACTGTGGAGCAGAAAAATCCAAAGCTGGTCGCTGAGGTGAGTGGATTTTCTTGCCATTGTGTCATGTGGAGTCCCACTGATGTGATATATTGTACATTACCACTTGCCTATGATTACCCAGCAAGCAGCAGCTCTGGCACAACTCAAGAAGAAGCAAAATGCGAACGGGGCCATGGAGGATGCCCCTGTTCCTTCCAAAGGTGGTTCAATGTCCGTGGGGTTGTTTGACAACATCAATATGCTCAAGGCTACACATGAGCCGCGCGATCATCTCACCGGGACACACGAGACGCCATGCTTTGTGGATCCCAAGGATCCAACAAAGTATGTATTGCTATCCATGAACAAGCTCATGGTTTGGGCCAAAGCCATCATCAAACCCCATTGGGATCATTAATGACTAGGGTGGATATCTAGATAGCCAACCCTGATCAGGTGACCGTTCTTCAGCCCCCTCCGGGGCCGGCTTTCATACCACGCACACAAAAGGAGCACGGATCTCCGAATTGTTTACCCGACCCACCCCCAGCTGCGACTATATCTAGCCCAACCCGACTTGAAGCAGATGTGAACCGCCATGTGGTTGTCACCCCGTCACACGTCCCCGCAGGAGGCTCATTCAACGGCGTGGGGTACACCCCACCTGGCCATCCCACTATTGGTTTCCCGTCGAATTACCCCTACGGTTTCTACGGGACGCCTCCAGCCTACTATCATCCGCCTCCTCATCTTGTAAGTCCTCCCGCAGGTCATCCGGTCCCTGCCCCTGGTCCTGCCCGCCCGGCTTCATCTCCTGTTCCATCAGACAAACACATTGAGGTCGCCAATTACCTGGCCTATTGTCAGGCTCTGTGATGCCAAGGACGGATAACCTTCTAGCTACACAAGGTGCAAGACTAAAAATAATATGTAATAAATTATTTTAGAGGATTTTAATCTTTTTATTGATATTAAAAGATTATAAATTTAATTGGGAGGGGCCTGCAATCAGGGGTGTTTTGGGTGCCCTCCAAAGGTGTTTGTGATAATGCACAGAAACTTTGTAACCTTTTACACTGGGGCCTGCAAGCAGGGGTGTTTAAGTGCCCAGTACCAATAGTGGCTAAGAAAGGGCCACAACTCCTAGTGAAACAAGACTTACTGTAGGCTTTAAGAGGAGGAGGGGGGGCTTTCTTAAGGTAAACTGGACAGCTGGAAGCGGTTGGAAAGGTGGGCTTGATTACTGGACAGAGCTGGGTTTGAGGAAGAGAGGCTTTGAAGTCTTGAAGACTGATTTACTGGGCAGGACACTAGTAAGCTGGACTGGTGGAATGCTGATGGTAAATATGATAAAGCTGGGGAATCCAAATACAGGGGGAAGAAAGGGCCTCTTAAATGCCTTTCTGGAGCCCTGATGGCGAAACATCAAGTGTTATTTTGGCTATGGGAACACTAAAAGGAAGGAGTTATCCTTAGTAGAAATAAATGATGTAATTTAGCAAATTATTACATGTACAGGCTGTCTATAATTAATACATTCTGTCAATCATCTGTAAACATCATCTGATGGCGCTTCCAGAGCTCTTAGTTTGATGTACAACATGTATTGATCACTTGATCAATAGAATAAAAAAATTAATAATCAAATTATAGTACAGAATCTTATTTCTGTTTAATTTGGTTATTTCATATACAAAGTTCTGTACCATGAGAATTCTTGTCATACCTGCATGGTGCGCGCTTTTAAAGCTCTCAATTCAATTATTTGACAAGCAAACATCCTGGGAAAAGTGTCATCATTTGTTATTTTCCCGTGATTAAAGGAGCTTGTCATTTATTTTAATTGTACAAGTTATTTTATACTTGTTTGAAGTGTTCTAATGTTCTCTTTATCCCCTGTTTCGTGTCTTTTATATATTATTATATTTATTAACTTATACAGTATGTATTTGTAGAAGTTAATAATAATACAAAGACTATAAAACAGTGTGGTATTTATGTCAAATGTTATTTAATATTTTATTTATGTGTTTAAAGGATAATTACATAGTTTATTTAAGTAATTATCCCGTATTTTGAGGACTTCTACTTATTAGAATACTCTCATATTACATATGTTTATACCTAGTAAGTATTTTAGCGCTTAGCAGGAGTATTTTTTAAGTTAATTTTATTATTAGAAGGAGTAAGTTTTCTAGGGTAATTTGGCTGAGGTGCCCTAGGTTATTTTACTTGCCCTTTCAGAATATGAAATAATATTCTCACTTATCTCAAAGGTTAATGAGTTATTATTTATTTTATTATTAATTAATTTATTCTATTTGTTTATTGCATTATTACTATGTAATAATGTTTATATTTTAAAATTTTATCTTTTTCTTATGTGTATTATAATTTATTTTAAATTGATACTTATGTAATAATGTCTCTTTCATATGTATTTTTTATCAATTAATTATTACTTTATTTATTGTTCTAGTCAGGTTGTCTCTGAACTAGTAGCAAGCTGACACCTACATTCACATCAATCCCAACTGCCCGGTCGTGAACTCGGCCCTTCAAGAGCTTGGGATTTGTCACTACGATCGATTTGATGCCTTCAAACCTGAAGAGCTTGAGGATAATGGGATTAAGCGCTCAGACGCAAGGGCTATGGTGAGCAGCATCAGGAAATTTGAGCGCCACATTAAGACGTGACATAACCGTCATGACTAGGCAGACTCATGAGTCTTTCCCTTCTGAGTGATTTCCTCCTATTTATCCTTATTCCAATAGTAGTCTCTAGTGATGTGTCTAGTGTGACTCCCCTTACAAATATTTATCCAGTCTAGTCATCATGCCCCCCTTATAAGTAGTGAAGGAAAGCCTGTGTCTAGTGATGTGTCTAGTGTGTAGTGTGACTCCCCTTGTAAATAGTTAAGCAAATAATGCCAGTGTGTAGTAATGTTACTCCCCCTTAAACAGTGATGCAATGCCCAACAAACTCATTCATGCAGTAAGGCCATGAGGACTTGCTTTACAGTATTTTACTGGATTAGCATATAGCCACACCCACAGGAGGTTGGCACATGTTCAAAAGATGAAAGAGAAATAGGCACATGTTCATTTGATGAAAGAGAAATAGGCACCATTCTTAAAAGGTACCTTTGCATTTCATAGACTGTGGGATAGATCAACAGGGGATAAGCTGAGTATTAGACTAGCAGACATAAAAGATCCAGATCAGCAAAACTGAGGGGTAAGTAGACAAGTCATATCAACAGGGGCCAGGCCCCTTAGTAGTTAGATTTTATAAAGGCGGGTCAAGTGGACTTAGAATGTGATAAGGGGAAGGGGATCGGAGGAGATAAGCTCAACAACGTTGTAGTCGTTCGATTTTATAAGGCGGGTCAAGTAGACTTAGAATGCAAGCAAGGGAAGTGGATCAGAGGAGATAAGCTAAACAACGTTGTAGTTGTTCGATTTTATAAGGCAGGTCAAGTAGACTTAGAATTCAAGCAGGGGAAGGGGATCAGAGGAGATAAGCTAAACAACGTCGTAGCCTGCGCCCGGAAAAGCTTCCGGGTCAAGTCAGCGGTGAATACTAAGCGGATAAACTCGTTGATGACTACAAAGTTGTCTTTGCCTCCGGTCAAGAGGCCCTCATATTGTTGTAGGGTGGCCTTGTAAACGCTGAAAGCCTTCTCAATAGGGTTCATGTCAGGTGAGTAAGCTGGCAAGTAGAGCAGCAAACGACCGCTTGCTTCGACTATATCGGCAACCAAGCCGTTGTGATGGATCTGCGCGTTTTCCATCACTAGGACACTGTTAGGGAGTGGAAAGGGATTCATAGATGGGATCTGCCCAATGAAACAGATCAGTGTGTGCCAATTAAGGAATGATATGAATTGGGATTACTAACCAAGACGTGCTCCAAGAAGTGCTCAAAATCCAATTGGTCGACGGTTTCCAATTGCACCGTATGAGCTACCAGTCCTGAATTCGATATCGCGGGTATAATGTTGTATCGATGCGTGGAACGCTTGCGAGGGACTCTAGGTGTGCGTTCACCTACGGCGGCCCAGCCTCAAGTTTGTGAAACCGCCTCAAGACTAACCCCTGATTCATCTGGCCAAGTCAGATGAATCAGCCTCTATTTTGAAGCAGTGAGTGAAAAAAATAGCGAGCTTACCTGTAAAAACCAAGCATTCCAATGGGATGCAAGCGACCCAAGAAAAGTACTGGGCTTGTTCGAAGGGATCCTGTTTTGGATGGACGGTGTGCATTGTTTTTTTGGACATGTTGAGGCGTTGGTGGAGGGTGTTCAAGATGGTTGCGACAGAGACGTGTGTGCCATGTTTGTCAAACAACATCTGCTGAATTTCGTCCGCATACAGTGAGAGATTGTCCGTGACCAGTTGCTTGACAAACTGCAGGTCATTGTTGGTGAGGTTGAGCGGGTGGCCTTGTGTTTTATAAGTGTCCGGATCGCAAACGACCGCCCGAGTATTTTTATATAGGCAAGTCCATCAATAGATTGACGCAGGATGAATGGATGCCCCAAGGGATTTGTTGATCTTGTCTACCTCCTTACCTTTGAGTGAGGCTTTCACAGCGGCGTATTTCAGGTCAGGTGAGTATTTGATGAATACCATTGTCTAGATGTTAGGATACAAGCAAATTTAATGTCAGTTTGTTTTTAATGGAGGTAATCATAAAATGAGGAGAAAGAAACACTTACCGAGCATATGAACCGAGTTGGAAGACGACAAGGAGTGGGAAGACGACGAGGAGTTTGAAGACGATGAGGTTGGGTTTGGATTATATCCGGTCGGGGCAGATGGATATCTGGATATACCTTGCGCCCCCGGGGACTCGGGGCGGGGGGAAAGAAAAATTTGGTGGGGGGAAAAAAAAACTGGGGGGGGGGGGGGAAAAAAAAAGGGGGGGGAATTCGCAAGCTTTCCTGCAATAGCTGTAATGAGAAAATATAAAAATAGAAATATAAACATATTTTGACATAACAGTCAGTACCCGGTTTCACTGACATCTCACAAGAAAAAAAAAAAAAAAAAAAAAAAAAAAAAAAAAAAACACCAAGCAAACAAAACCCGCGACGAAAACTTTAGTCTACATACCCGCAACAGTTAGCGGGGGCCTCCTTTCTCCATCTTAGTCAATTATTGGCCCCCGAGCCCCGGGGATTCATGCCTGCAACCACAACTCGAGCCTCTGAAAGAAGAGCGTTGGTTTAAAATAGTCATAAGGATCCTTTGGTCGGAGGATTCCTTTTACTCCGACGAAATATATCCACACAAGGTATAGAGGTAAGATGAAGTGGCAGACTTTGCTCCAACCCGACCATCCCAGCTGCCAGCCAGTCATCTCAGACGACTCAAAGTAAGTCAACGCGCTTGTCCTCACGGCGGGAAAGAGAAACAAAAAACTGATATTTGCTAACACCCGGCTGTTCTTCACAGACTGTGTTTTCTCGCTGGACTACCTCTTTCGATCCATGTCTATTCTACTCAGTCAAGCCTTTTAATCTCAAGTCTCGACATACCCAATCCTGTCCAAAAATCCAAGTTGGTCAAGATTCTCAGACACCCTATCTCTCCCCAACGACTCCTCATCCTCGTATCTTCATCCGGCCAGATTTACCTCTATGACTTCATCGACAACGCCCTCAAAGCTACTTATGAAACTAGCCTATCCATCACTCATGCCGTCATTCGAAACTCGCTCAGGCCTTCCATTCCATCATCCCTCGATCAATCAACTACCCCATTAACTCTGCTACTGGTCACTAAAAAGCTACACGCAAACCCCAAAACACTCAAGTCTAAACGTCCGCCTCCAGGAACGAAGAACAAGAATCGTGATCGAGCGGTCGTCTATGCCATCAAGCTTGACGATTCCTCATCTCCCGATTCAAGAAATCGCCCGATCCCCAAAATCCACCTCCTCAAGATCGACCCCGTCTCTGCTTTCTCTTCAAGTCCTTGCGGAAATTGGCTGGGTCTCGTGACTGGCCTGAATTTATGGATCATCAGATTAAAGCCGATCGATTTATTTGACAAAATTAAGGATCAGGAACTACCCAAGAACACAAGATTCGAAACGCTTCATTTGTCAGCTCCCGAGCCGATTACTTGCATTGCCTTCCCCGCCAAGACCCATGCCGACCACTTTGATTCGTCGCAACCCGCATCGGCCGATGTATCCTGTGTACCATGTGATTTCTTTGCAACGGGGTCGAGTTCAGGAAAGATTGCACTATGGCATGCTTTGTCCGAAGCTCAATGGACGACTCTTGGTGAATTAGCTACCCAGAAGCCAGGTGTCGCTCTACCGTGTCCTACATCGCTATCTCACTGGCATTCCCACGCGGTTGCCGATCTCACCTTTACTCGAAATGGATCCCACCTACTTAGCGGAGGAGAAGAGGCCGTACTAGTCTTGTGGAGATTAGAAGACTTCAGCGGGATTGGATTGGATTCAAAGACCTTCTTGCCTCGATTAGGCATACCGATCTCAAGTATCTCTCTAATCGAGAAAGTCGACGTCAACGAACCCGGTGCACTGGTTACTGGTCTAGATGGAACCCTGATGATCGTCAACGTCGCGACAATGACTCTCTCGAAAACTTTGAAACTGCCCAAGATGTACCAATTGCCCAGCGTTTATAAACAAGCCACTCAGCAAGCTATCATATCGCCTATTTGCTCTCCAAAATCCTCTCCAGGCCACAACAAGCCTTATGGTAACCTGCTCGTCCAATCCTCTTATCCCTGTGGCCTGCAGATCTTGGATGGTGGCTCGGGAAGAGTGTTGAGTGAGATTTTTGTGAGACCGAAGAATACGGTGAGTAGACGAAGCGATCGGCCTATCGTTGAGCCCAAATTATTGTTTGCCGAGTTGGGTGGGATCGAGGATCAGTACCTGGCCACTATCGATAGCTGGGTCGATGAAGATCGCGGTTTTTCTCTCGAAATCAATCTGAAACTTTGGCAGAGGTCCCAAGAGGGGAATTCGGATGGGTACGTCAACCGCGCTTCAGCCGGTGAACAGAAACATGAATGAGTGTAACTAAACATTGGATTTTCCGGTCTTGGTTTATTTGTGAAAATATTCAGATTCCATGTCATAGCTCGAGTTGATGATCCACACCCAGGCTCTCAAATAACTTCTTTGAAACTATCGACCGACCAGGTTCCCAAAATAATCACGACTTCGATCGATGGGACAATCAAGGTATGGGCCTCATCCTCAATCAGTCCACATTTGACAACCGTCCCCACCGCGATCACGCCTATGACGACTTCACTACCCAAAAACAAAATACTGCAATCATTTTTCGGAAAAGAATTCGAAAACCTGAAATCAATCAAACTAAAGCTTAAAAATTACAGCGTTCACAAGACCGTGATCTCCAAGGACAACTCGATCTTCGTCATATTACATAATTTTACCGGTCGGAACATCATCTCAATTTGGGACTTGAAGCACTTTACATTTCTGAAGAGCTTCAATTTAAACTCTTTTGGTTCTCTTACTCATCGTCTACCCCAAAAGTTCTTTGTCAAAGATCTCCAATTCATGGGCGACAAACATCAGTTCATCTTTTTGCTGGGTAATTTCGGTTGCGGGTTGGTGGATTTGTTAACCGGTTCTGGTATGTTCATTATCTCTCATATACGAACCCATTGAAGCCCTCATGAAAAGCTCTTGATGAGGTTACGCGATCTTGCTGACTTGAAGTCATTTTCATGCGGACTACGATTGGTCTGATTGACAGAAATTGGATTTTGGTCTTGTACGCCTCAATTTATGGTCAAGACACCCGACGATAACAAAGTCGTACTGATACATAGAAAGCCCCCTGGCGACGAGCATACGAAAGGGAAAAAAAATAGAGATCGAGATGGAGACCAGGAGGGAGAGAACGAGGGAGCGAAAGAGGAAGCAACAGAAGAGGCGCAAGCGAAGAAGAAGGAAAGATCGAGCATCAACAGGTTGGCGATCATTGACGTCGTCTCGAAGAAAACAATCGTGAATCATAAGATCAATCATGCTCCATATTCGGGTCGGTTCATCACCACCAAAGCCGTGTCAGAGCAGAAGGAATCATCTAGCAAAGATGAAATCTTAGATGGCTTGGTTTTGATCACTGAAAGTTCAGGCTTGATCCGGGCAGGAGAAGCTGTGGATGATCACTTTTGTTCAAGTATGGATCAAGCGCTACGGATTGAGCAAGAACTTGGGATTTCGACTCAGTTGCCTTTCCAGGACCTCTTTCAGACTAAGCCGGACCGTCCCCAATCTCACGTGGAAACTATGAACCTCAATCGAGGCCAGACCAATGACCGGGAACTAGACTTCGAGTTCAAACGATTGATCGATATCTCGCCTCACCTCGTCCCGCCCAGTCGACTAATCTGGTCCTCGCTTATTCGCCCATCTAAACGACCGACTGATTCCTCAAATAAGTCGACTCAATTCAATGGTCTTCTCGTCTAATTTCTTCAAACTTTCCATCAATTCACTCTCGTCCTTCTCCTTCTTTTCATCCTTTTTGGCCCGCTGTGATTCCTCTTCCATTTTGTAAAATTGATCTTGATACATATCCGTTAATTTTGAGTCTGCCTATCCTTCATCATTGCCTTACTCATAGTCAATGGAGCACCCAATTTTCAATCAGTTCTAGCTTATCAACGTTATGGTTTGAGGTAGATTCCACCTATAAACCACAAACAACCCGTCAATTGCCTTTTTGGTAGAGCTGAAAATCCTTTCTGCTCCCGCAAAGAGTATGGCATAACAAGTAAGCCTCTCCTCCGGTTCCGCCAGAGGAGTTCAGGCCTTCTTCAGTTTGGAACCAGTCCTTTCTTCAGCTTAGAACCAGTCATACGTACATGAACATCGTGGAGGTAAACTGGGGTTTCTGTCTGTTTGACTGCAAGCTTGAAAGAATCAATGATTCTCATTCCCTAGGGTGAAAACATGCTACATATAAACTTCAGCATTTGACAAATATCTTCAGATGTTGCAGTCAAGAATTACACCACTATTGACAATGAACTATGCTAAAAATAGAATTGCAAGATAAAAACACGAAAGGAAATACTTTCTGAAAAAAAGAAACAAACATGGTTTAACCAGGAAATCTTGATGTACAAAAAGTGTGAGCTGGCATGATGTTTCTTGATTAATAAGAAATAAAACATGGCTTCACAAGAGAATTACAATCTCATACAGGGTAACTAAAGATGTTTTGTAGATTCATAAATCCATTTGAAAAGACCATAACTCTTAACCAGGCTTCTAAATAATCCGTGCCAGATTTCAAAAAGTCCCACAGCTGGAACAGCCTGATATTTTCAAAAAGGTGTGTCAATTTGAAACTGTGATTCATGTTTTGAATGTGAACTCAAATGCACTCACTTGCTCTCTGGGTATTAAGCTTTGGATCAGTTGAGGATCCGATCGGGCATCGGTACATTTTTTTATCTGTTCCTTGGACATCTTCAAGCCAGATTTACATCTCAGCGAGTTGTACAAAAGTAAATATATTGGTGCCAAAACAACTCACTAAGATATCCGTTGACTGTATTAACCAAATACATTAATGGTTGTACGGCTTTGGGAGATTGACTAGTGTCTAAGTCTGAGGAGTTAGGAGGATTTGTCTTGTAAGGTGTGCAGTTCTTGAATGAGAATTGATCCCCTGATATCACATCGATACATTAGTGTGTCATGGCAGAGTGAATTCAATTGAATCAGAATTCCAAAATTTACTGATAAACATAAAAAATCAAAAAGGTAGCTCACAGGGGGCTGAATTGATTTGGCAAGTCGAAAGTCGGCACCTGTTCTTTACCTTATTCTTGTCAGTGCAGCCTGCCACACATCAAGAGAGTTAGGTTGGTTTTGAAACAATTCAACAAACTGGTTATCTATGCTTACTGGTTGCGTCAACGGTACGATCTATTTGAGGGTGGAAATATATATCACATGCAGTTGGGGTTTCGGTAAGAACTAGTTCTGGATGGAGAGTTATCATGAGGGCTACTACTAACAGGGCACTATTTAATCCTGTTAAACAATACATGATGGGAATTGGTGGTGGTGTGGATAAGATGGCTCAATAATAATGTTGTAAATTGGATGGCGGCCTTTCCTTGAAGGATGGGGGATTGGGTTTGTCTATTCCGATGCTCTTATAAAGATTCAGGCGGATTGACACAGGAGCTGATTCCTTGCCGTATCTGCTTATCTTAGTTGTGTTTCGGTCGATCACCTACCTGAGTCAGTACCATAGGTCTCGGGATCCGGGTATAGACTTTTTAAAATAGATTAATAATGCTTTCTCCTCAGGAGTTGGGTGTTCCCCACCGTTGGTAAGACAACCTGGATCTTCGACTCGGTGTCACTGTTGATTTCCAAAAAAAACAAGTTATCTGAAGCCGCTGTTGCACCGAGCCATTTCGATCTCCATAGTTCCTACTTGGCAGAGAGAAGGACAACCATCCGCGAAGCGGGGCCGGACAGTATATTGGGAAACTGTCACTAAGAGGGCCACTGGTGGTTTCTTTGACATTATAGGAGGGGATTTTGTTGGTGGAATCGGAGATTCTCCTCCTTCAAAGCTTCTCAATCAGAGGGCCTGGTACATCCCACTGATCCTTGTGCATATTTAGAACAGCCTGTTTTTTGTGTCAAAATACTGAGGGTCGTAGACATCAGGTTTGTAACATTTTGTGACCTATGATTGGGTTAGTCTATTACCAGCATTAGAAATTGCTTAAAATAGTAGCAAACATTCCTCCACTAAAGAAGCTACATATGTATTAGAGAGAGGATGGATACCACGTATGCCCAAGGATACTTTGAATGATAAATTAACACGCTTACATCCTACAGCTCTGGATTTTAAGAAAATGTTAGATCTGACACAACAACATGCTAAGAAATGCGTAGAAGAAGCAGTGGAATACAACAAAGGAAAATGGGATAAGAGTCATAAAGAACCAGAATTTAAGATAGGAGATAAGGTCCTTTAACAATTATTAACTACAATAATCTGGGAGGTAGTAGGAAGCTTAAACCCCCATTTATAGGCCCCTTTACTACTAAACAGCTTCATGGAAAAAATGCTGTAGAAGTCATACTGACAGAGGAACTATCAAGAAAGCACCCAGTATTCCCAGTCATTCTGGTTAAACCATACCAATCTAGGACTGAAGAGGAACCAGTTCCCCAACAACCAGTTCCCCTGATTGAAATCCCACCTTCTGGACAACTGAAAGTACACAAGATCTTGAAAGTTAAAAAAGAAATGATACAGGGAAAAGATACAAGACTTTATCTGATCAGATATAAGAATCAATCAGCAGATAAAGATGAATGGTTACCAGAGAATAATATCCCTGATAGAGCAATACATCTAAGAAATTACAGAGCAACCAAGAGGTCCTCTTGAAATTTTTTTCTCCCCCTTTTACCTTATCATCTTTTATAAAATTGTAGAGAACACCTTTTTCCAGGAGACTTATCTTTGTGGTAGGAAATGTCAGCTTGCTACTATGACAAAGCAACCTGTCATAAGCATTGAAAACATTAATAAAATAAAAATACATATAAGAAATATATTAAATCAAACAAAAGTTAGAATATTATTTGATATTCTAAATCTATGCTAGATGTAAGATTGAGCAAAACTGACAAAGAGAAATGTGTCACGGTGAGCTCATGCACGCCACGGTATTGGTCCCAACTCGGTTGAGAGAAAGAAGGGAACCGGTACCGGGACGGCATGAACAAAACTATATACAAGTACGCGCCGCAGCAACTATGGTTATGCTACGGATAATCTATAGTATGTGAGAATAACTAAGATTATGTACTATGTATATGCATGTTTGTAATCTTGATAAACCCATAAGTCCAACACTAGAATCAACTTAGGGTACCTCACTTATGGGCACCCCTAATTCCTACTCCTTGACTATGTAATTCAGCATTGAAGTTTTAGCAAGTACCTTTTGAGATAAAAGGTACTTACATGAATTTATGCTTATATATATTCAAATATATGCTTAAACCCCATTTCCAGTCACAGAAATGAGGTGTTGTGTAAACTGGGAGAGATAGTGTAAATCCAGCATGAATAACTCCAAACCTGTGTATTGCAGTGAGTGCAGTTGGAATCACCCGCGTGACTGAAGGCCCGCTCCAAAGTTGGAGTGCAAGCCCCTGCACAAGTATTAGACCCAGTAAGGCTCCCAGCGTGGCACGCAGACACCAGAGCCAGTAAAATAAATACAAAATGCAACAAAAAGTGCCCTAGTAACTTCATTACATATGTTATATATGTAATAAAGATTACTAGGGACTAGATTATATATTTACATTATTTTATACACTAAAATAATTGCAGAATGTACTGAAAAACAGTAAAAAACTTTTACTGTGGCTCATTATAAACATAAAAATTGTCAGCTTCTACTAGTTCAGAGACAACCTGACTAGAACAAAATAATAATAAATAAATAAATAACAAGAATACATATGAAAGAGTCAATATTACACAAGTAATAATGTACCACAAATTATAATAAACCTAAGAAAAAGATTACATCTTAGAATATATACATTATTACATAGCAATAATGTAATAAACAAATACAGTAAATAAAACAATATTAAAATAACATATAGCTCATTAACCTATGAGATAAAAAGTAATATGATTACACATTCTGATAGAAAACGTAAAAAAAACCTAGGGTACCTCAGCAAAAGTACCCTAGAAAACCTACTCCTTCTATTAATAAAATCAACTTAAAGAATACTCCTACTAAGCACTAAAAACACTTACTAGGTATCAACATATGTAATATGAGAGTATTCTAGTATGTAGAATTCCTTAAAATACGGGATGATAACTTAAATAAACTATGTAATTATCCTTTAAACCCATAAATAACATATTAAATAACATTTGACATGAATATCACACTGTTTTATAGTCCTTTTAATATTGGTAACTCATACAAATACTTACTGTATAAGTTAACTAATATGATAACACATGAAAGCCACAAAACAATGGAGGAAGAAAACATTAGTTACCTTCAAATAAACTTAAGAGAAACTTGCACAGTTACAATGAATGACAAGCTCTTTTAATCATGGGAAAACAATAAATGCTGACACTTTCCCAGGATAAGTTTCTTGTCAAATAAATAAATGGAGAGCTGGAAAAGCACCCATCATGCAAGTATGACAAGAATTCTCATGGTACAGAACTTTATATATGAAATAACCAAATTAAAATACAAATAAGCTTATGTACTATAATTTGATTATTTGCTTTTAATATTCATTGATCAAATGATCAATACATGTTGTACATGAAACTAACAGCTCTTGAAGCGCCCTCAGATGATTTCATTAGATGATTGAAAGGCTGTATTGATTATTGACAGCCTGTACATGTGATAATTTGAATTACATCATTTATTTCTACTAAGGATAACTCCTTCCTTGTAGTGTTCACATGGCCAAAAGAACACTTGGTGTTTCGCCATCAGGGCTCCAGAAAGGCATTTAAGAGGCCCTTTCTTCCCCCTATATTTTGATTCCCCAGCTTTATCATATTTACAACCTGCATTCCACCAGTCCAACATACTAGTGTCCTGCCCAGTCAATCAGTCCTCAAGACTCAAAGCCTCTTCCTCTCAAATCCAACTCTTTCCAGCTGTCCACCACACCTTTCCAACCGCTTCAAGCTGTCCAGTTGTCCTCTGAAAAGTCCCCACTCCTCCCCTTAAAGCCTACAGTAAGTCTGTTTCCTTCAGGAGTTGTGGCCCTTTTCAGCCACTATTACCACTGGGATCTAAACAACCCCTGCTTGCAGGCCCCAGTTTATTAAGGTCTTAAATTACCTTTGGAGGGAACTAAACCACCCCTGCTTTCAGGCCCCTCCTAAAAAACTCTAATATCTTTTATATTAATAAAAAAGATATGAAAAATCACCCAAAAAACCCTTATTCTATATAGTTTTTTACCTTGCACCTTGTGTAGCTAGAAGGATACCATTCCTTGAAATCACAGAGTGTGACAAAAATAAGCCACAGATACCATAAACATAAACCAGTACTAATGTACCACTGACTGTAATTAATGCATTAACAAATAAAATATATATAAAACAATATATATGAGACTTGGTGACTTATAACCAAGGCACAAACCTCTTTAGCATCACCACAAAGGCCAAAATGTGGTCAAAGTGCCCACAAGTTGGCCTTTAGCAACCATAGGGTCCCCAGAGGGATCTCAGGACTATTTAAGAGCATCTCCAACGGGGGAGCTAAACCGAGTTGCTATCCCAAATTTAGCAACCCAAACTCAAAATTTGCTAGCAAACGGGGGTGCTAGAACGGTTGCTATGAACCTTGGGAGGGAGCTCGGGAGGGATAGGGTTGCCACATCTGGCAACCCCCTAGCTACCGGTGACATGTCCATTCTACAGGAAACTTCAAGTGTCCTCCATGTGATTTCTACACACCACCCATTGTTCCACCCCTGAATCAATACCTGGCATACACCATCAGCAATGTTCCCACAAACAGCTTTGGATCCAGCACATAATCCAGGCTTTGAAGATGAAGGTTAGTTTTTGGTTTTATTTCTCCACTAGATCATCTAAATTGACTTTTTTTATGTTCCTCTTTTCTAGAAGAAGAGTTGGAAAACAACAAAAAGAAAACCGCCAAGCCTAAAGCTCTTTGCCAACAAAACTATAGCAAGAAAGAAGATATACAACTCTGCTTGTCTTGGCTCGAAGTTACTCAGGATCCAATAATTGGTACCAATCAAACTGGTGATGGATTTTGGGTGCAAGTCACAGAGAAATACCTCCTTGAGATTGATGATCCAATACAAACTCCTGTTGGCCTCAAGAGTCGCTGGGGAACCCTACAAGCTTCAATCATTAAATTTTCCACATGCGTCAAACAAATCAAAAATGCTAATCAAAGCAGCACCACCAATGAAGATAAACTCACTTATGCTCTGCAATTGTATTCCGAAATCCACAAGAAGGCATTTGCACACCTCAGCTTTTACAACACACTAGTGAATGCACCCAAATGGAACCAGTATTGTACAAATCAGCAACAAAAATCGATTTCCTCACAGAAACAAAGATGTGCTGCTAGTGGCTCCAGTGATCTCCCCACAGCTTCAGCAACACAAATAATCCCTTATTGTTCTGAACCTCCGAGCAATGCTATAACCGAGGAATATGCAAGCACCAGTGCAATGGATTGACCCACAGGCCACAAGAAGGCCAAAATCAAGCATCAAAATGATGCATGGAAGCGCAGTTTGGCCAGCTCTCAGATTGAGATGGTTGAGAAAACAAAGAAGCAAAACAATTTGCTTGCTTCTCAAACAAATTCATTCCAATTGTTGACTGAAGATTCTCAATTGATGGTCGAAGATTCCTTTATGAGAAAGGACTTATCTCAGATGCCTGATTGCATGAAGAAATACTATGAGATGAAGCAGAATTATTTTTTGGAAAAATACAATATCAATTGATTTTTTCTTTGCTTTGGTCTCCTCAAGTCCTGTATACTTGTGATTTTATTTGTTTTTTTCCTTCTCATTTTTATTTATTTATTTCTTTTCTTTGTATTTTTCTTCTCATTTCTTTGACATTGAGAAGAAGAATACAACTAAAAGCAAGAAATATATTGAAAAAAGAATCAAAATGAAATAGATCAATTGTAAAATGAGAGAGATTGATTAAGATTGTAAAATGAGAGAGATCGATTAAGATTGTAAAATGAGAGAGATCGATTGTAAAAGAAACAAAAAAATCATTGATCTTCAGCCCGTCCTTTCCTAGCCCAAAGGTGGCTCACAAGATCATTTCGCAGTTGAATGTGGAGATTGGAGTTGATTATCTTCTGAAAATTCTCAACAAACTGAGAGAAGTCAGCCAAGCAATTTGAATTTGGACTTATAACTGTAGCGGTTGGATTATCATAAAAAAAATCAATTTTCATGCCTTGGTCATTCTTGATTATCATGTTGTGTAAGATCACGCAGCATTTCATGATCTTTTGGAGGTTACTGTGACTCCATCCACGAGCGGGCTGTGCAACAATTGCAAATCGAGCTTGGAGGACCCCAAAGGCACATTTGACGTCTTTTCGGGCAGCATCCTGCATCTTTGCATAGTGCCTGGCGCACCACCAAGACCGTACCCTACAAGAAGAAATCTAGGAACTGCCAGCAGTGGACATTCAGCATACTGTAGTGTGACTGAAATTGTAACTCCATGCAATGCACTTGACCCCTTTCATGCACAGTCACGTTGAAACGTTCACAGTGACTGTGCATTAAAGCTTGGTTGAAACAACCTTTGAGAAAGGATTGAGTATCAACACAAGCTTGCGTTGAGCCTCTGCATGTCAACTGCTGGCAGTTTCTATAGTTTTTCTTGTAGTAATAAAAATCCAAAAATTTGGAAAACCGTATTACACCAACCCAGGGGTGTACCAGCAAATTGCCCTTCTTAGCACCATTGGTAAAGTTTTTGAGTCCACCATTGCTGACCACCTTACATTTTGGGCAGAATCCAAGGAAATTATCCCCAACGGCCACTCAGGAGGGAGGCGGAGCACAGGCTGCAAAAATGCACTGCTAGCACTTGTGATTGGGGTCAAACGCAAGTGGTGGGAGGGGAAAACAGTAACAGCTCTGTTCCTTGGTGCCAAGTCGGCTTACCCTTCAGTCAACTCCTGATGCATAATCTACTGACTTTGTCATGAAGGATGCCCCACCTACCTGTGGAAGGCCATTGTTCAATTGTTCTGGGGCTGGAGAACTATGTTGCACCTTGTAGACTACAAATCAGCTGAGTTTGACATTGATAGGGGTCTCCCTCAGGGTTCACCCCTATCAGTAATTTTATAAATTATCTACAACTCCAATCTCCTGATAAAACAGTTTTAATTCAATAAGGACAAAGTCTCACTAGGTTTCATAGACAATGTGGTCCACCTCACCAAGGGCTGGCTGGCTGATGCGGCCAGGACCCAACTGACTCAACTGGGGGACTTTTTGCTCCAGTTGGGCAGGAGT